>JAHWFP010190447.1:0-34518 GCA_023313725.1 Lithobius niger
ATAAGAAAATTACCTCTCCCTCTGATAAGTTGTGCGACCCAATACTGTATTATGAAGTACTGAAATACCAGGTATGATATGGCACATATCCTGAGTTTGGAATGGAAACGGTGAATCATTACGAGGTATTTAATAACTGTTTACCCCAAACCTGGGGGGGGGGGCTGTAACTAAAGACTGGTGCATTTCCGGACCCATGTTTATAGGACTTTTTCTTCTTATCTTTGATCACACAGCGGACTCTCAAAATATTTGACACCAATTTCCGAACACCCTGTATACTCGTGACTGATGATACGTTTGTTGCAGTGATGAGAGAGGCGAGGAGGAGGAAAATATCAGAGGTACGAGTGAGGAGATACGGTGTAGACACGGAAGTTAGGGCTGACCCCAAGAAACAAGATGGCGGGGTTCATCAGTTGCCAAGCCGGGAGAAAGATGGCGGGAAAGGAGTGGCTATTCGTGCAGTCAATAAATTTTTCAGTGCAGCAGTAACTGAGGGTACTGTTGCCATTTGGAGTGAGAGTGAAGTGGAACCAGAGACTAAAGAGCCTACGCCAGGGTCTCGACAGATTGCACGGAATTTGCACACGCTTAAGAAACTATATGGGGGTGGGCTCACAAACGTCCTAATGCTGAAGTCTGTAGTGATGATGCGCGGTGCCACAGGACTCAGGGTATATGATATACACCCGATGACTCAGGTGTATATGATGGTGGAGAGTCTTGTAGGGGTGGATGAAGTTGCAGCAGTGAATGCACTTAGGGCAATCCCACGCATTTGAGATTGAGCTGAGGTCGATAGCAGCGAAGCAGAAATTGTTGTGTGCAGTTGTGAAGATTAATGGGTGCTTGGCTGAATTTTATGACTTACATGAGCAGACCATGCAAGCACGGCTACACTGGCTCCCCCGCGGCATCACGCTGCAGGAAGTAGCCACAGGGTTGGCGCGCATTGCCATGCTTGAGAAGCACTCTTTTGAGAAGTTGGTGGTACACGGGAGGGCGGTGTGTGAAACAGGCGTCCATCTTGTGACACTCCAGCTGCGAGAAGGTGTTATGATGGATGACGTGCCAGATTTGGCAGTAATAAGGGGAATTCAAACGCTCATCACCATCGAGGAGCGTGCGCCAATGTGCCTTCGCTGCTGGAGGCATGGTCACTTCCGCCGTGCGTGCGCCAGTTGCTCGTGCGACATTTGTGGTGTGTAGTGTGATCCGTGCAACCTTTGCCAGCACTTGAGAGAAGCGACGAACAGGGCAGATGGACGTGTACGAGAGCAAGCAACCGTGCAGCAACAGAGGTTGCAGCAGCCACATCTGAGCAGATGGCTCTTAGTAGCAGCGCACCATGTCTCACGGCAGCGCTTGAAAATGCAGAGCTGGAGACGCAGAAGCACGCTCAAGTTGAAAGTGTAGAAATTGTGGAGGTTGGACAGAGGGATGTTGGTGTTGAAAGTGATGGCCCCTGGCTGACACCGCCAGCTAAACGAAAATGTGGTGGAAGGAAGCGAAAGAAAATCATCCATAGGGTGGGGTCAGTGTTGGTCCACTGACCAGCAGAAAGAGGAGGCATCTGCAACGGCAACTGCAATGTGTGTTGAGCAAAGTGATGTTCCCGCGTCGGTGGTTGGTCAAGAAGCAGAGGATTGCTCCAGTGCTGCAGTGTTACGGCAACAACCTGAGGTAACACCACAGAATCAATCGCTAGGGGAGCCAGGGTGTTCTGGTGTTGTGCAGTATCTCCCGGGACAAATTAACGATAGGCAATCAATCGACAGCCAGTCGATTGTAAGTAGCCAGGCTTCGGGTGCAGACCAAGAGCATAGGGGAGATTTAGTTGAGGGGGAATTTGTGGAAGGGCCTAACCTAACCATCACATTTAGTGGGGTATAAATACCGCCCCCCCCCCCCCCCGGGGGGGGGGCCCCAAGGGTAAACTGCATGAAATTCAACATTTGCTATCGCATGCTAGTGTTTTAGGTATTCAGGAAGGCAATAACATACAAGGTTTTAATGCGTCAGCATGGGGAGCGGATTTCGAGTTTTTTGGGTTGAAAGTGGGTGTTTTCGTGAAGTGGTCTGTACCATATCTGGCCATCAGTATTAATCAGCCAGTTGTTGGTGTTGATGCGGTTGCCATTAAATTGTGGACGTTTAAGTGTCGGGTGACGGTGGTGTTTGTGCACGCCACAGGTAATCCAGTGACGGCTGAGTCGGTTGCCTGGTTCAAGCAATTAACGTCACCAGTAGTGGTTGGTGGGGATTTTAATAGCCATAGCTACGATTGGGGATCCTTGCACGTTGATGCACGTGGGAGACATTTAGCAGAAGCATTGGATAGGTTAGGTCTACAAATTGTTCAAGACGGGACGCCGATATTTGTTCGTTGGCAGCAGGGGTGGGTCCACGAATCGGTATTGGACTTTTTCGTAGGTACTCCTAATGTTGTGTCGCGATTTTCGATTGTTGTATCAGACGACTTACGAGGGAGTTATCACTTTCCGGTTTTGTTGCTTCCTAGAGGGCGGAAAACGATGGTTAATCGTGGTGGTTGGTGTGTCCGTCCATCTGTTGGAATTGGGGTTTTTGCTGGTCGGGTTACTGATAACGTTCGTGCGTGTCCAGACAACATGGTTACCAACGCTAGGAAGAAACCATCTCTTGTGCGACAGCGGCCAGTGTGGTGTGGACGCATACTTGCACAGTTGCGGTCAGAGACAGGCGAAAGGCATACAGGCAGTGGAAGCGTTCCCCCTGTGATGAGCGCTGGTATGAGTACAAGGGAACTGCAGCAGAATCTCGCTTCCTCGTGCATCGTGAGAAGAAGGAGTATGGTGGGAAGCTCTGTCAGCGTGTCAGCATGTCTGCTTCATTGGTGCAAGCATGGCGTATTCTGCGGCCGCAGCAGGCCAAAACGACAATCTGTTGGGTGTACAGTAAAGAGGCGTCCAGCGCGGATCGGCGTGTTCTGCGTGGAGAGAGTGTGGTGGACGCATTTAATGCTAGATTTGCTAGTGTCTATGCTCTCTCTAATGGCATAGCTCCTCCGCGTCAAGACCAACTGGCGGAGTCAAGTGTCGGGGGTCTGCCATGGGAGCCATCTGAGTTTTGGGCAGCACTTTCTAAGTGTAAGAGTTCTAGAGCGCCAGGAATTGACGGTGTGGGATATGACGCCCTTCGCTGCCTGTCGCGCCTGTTAGTAGAGGGTAATGAGCCGCCTCCTGTGTGGATGTTTACTATCCTAGTGCCAGTGCACAAGGCTGCCAGTAACAAGTTGGACCTTTTTATTTACAGGCCTATAGCGCTTCTGTCATGCTTGCGTAAGGTGTTTGAGAGAATGCTGATCTGCTGAGCTCAGCTGGCATGTGGAGTATTATGGAATTTTGGCTGGTGTCCAGTTTAGTTATCGTCCGGAGAGGAGTGCGCAGGATGCAGTCATGTTTCTCTTGTCCAGTATTAGAGAGGCTTGGGCACAGGGTCAGGTGGTCTTGGCTGTCTTTCTGGACATCAAGACTGCTTATGACACTGTGTCGATTGCCTGGGTGGAAGCATCATTGCATAAGATGGGTGTTAGCTCAAAGTTGGTTGGAGCTATTGTAGCCCTCCTTGGTGAGCGCCGGTTTGCAACCCAGGTAGATGGGTATTGGTCAGCAGAAGCGACTACTGGCAGGGGTCTTCCGCAAGGAAGTTGCCTTAACCCGACTTTGTTCGCGATAGCGATCAATGATGTACTGGTTGAACTGTTATGCGGACGATGTGGCGGTTCGGTTCATCGGGAAGGATTTGGCTTATATGGCTACTTGTGCGCAGAGTGTACTGGACAAGGTTGGATGTCTACTACGATACCGGGGGTCTTCTTCTGGCACCAGCGAAAACAGAGGTAGTGGTCTTTTCGAGCTCGCATGACGTGCAGCAACTAGCTATCCAACTTAAAGTTGGTGACCAGGTTGTCACGCCAAGCAAGACAGTGAAGTATTTGGGGGTGCTTCTGGATTCCACCCTGGACTGGGGTGAGCATGTCAGCTCTCTCCGGCTTAAGATTTTGTCGCAATTGTCAATTCTAAAGGCTCTGGTGGTAGGCTGTGAGGGGCAGAGGGGAGCCCTCCTGGAAACGTACAGGACGTTTATTTGCTCCCTGGTGGATTACCACTTACCTTTCCTGTGTGGTGTGCGACATCATGTTAAGATGTTGCAAGTTGTAATGAATTTGTGCCTCCGTGTAGTTTCTGGCTGTCTGCACTCTACGCCGGTCCAGGCACTGGGAGTGGAGTGCTGCGAGCCACCACTTGAGTACCGTGCGAGTGTGCTCCTTGTTGTTCTTTGTCTGCGGAACCAGGGAAACCTGTTGGGAAATACTGATGGATTACAGCGGCCTCAACGATCGGGTATGCAGTGTGCTTGGTGAGGGTGGTGCAGGGATGACCTTACTCCAGGAGGTTTTGACCAGCCCTGTCCCGGTTGCGGTTGCATAGCGGCACAGCCCGTGGGTGTGGTGCCCGGCGTTACAACAGGTTTTCGAACCATCCTTGGTTGATTGCCATGTCTTCTGTGACGCCTCGTTTATACCTGCAGAGGGTGTTGGAGGCATTGGAGTTGTAGTTCTGTCTTTGAAGGTAGCGGTTCACGGCGAGTTTCTGCGGTCACCTCCAGTGTACTGTGTGAGATGCTGGCCATTTCGGTGGCGTTGGATATGGCCTAGGATCTCGAGTTACCATCTTTCTCCATTAATACTGATTCACTGTCGAGCTACTGGCTTCTTCGACGGTGATGGGAACATCTAGATGTCACTGACCTACTAGTTTTCACGATTGCCTGGAAATTTTGGGTCACCTCTCGCACTAGCACGGTGGTGTTCCGTTGGACAAAGGGTCACTGCGGCAACCCAGGGAATGAGCATGCTGATCGGTTGGCCCGTGAGGCAGTGAATAGTGATTGTCCTGAGGTGAGTCCTGTGATCTCACGCAGGGGTATGCTTCCTGTGCGCGGTATGTGCGGTGGAGAGTGGAATTGGCTTCCTGGATACGTGAGCTTCCGTTGTTGCGTGACTTGCTCTCGCATGTACGTGGCAAGAACCTGGTGGTGAAGCTGAGAGAGCGATTGCACTGTTTTGCAGGGTCGCAGGGATTGAGGTGTAGTGTTAGTTTAGAGAGCTCCTGGTCTGCATCTAATGGGCTGGTAGTGCCAGAGAAATTGTGCAATGATGGAGAGGATGATGAAGATGCCGCCCACCTGAACTGTACATCGGAGCGGCGTCTCAGTGTGTTGGTGCCACGGTGTCAAAGAAGTGGTATTCGTGTGCTGCAGGATGACCCGTTTGACCCGCTGGAACTTTCTCTAGATGGGGAAGAGATGGCGGGGGTGTGATTCAGTTTGGTGCTGTAGTGTCGGTGCTGTGATTGTACTGGGGTCTAGTGAATTTTTGTCTTATGAGTACGAGGGTGTTGTTATTGTGAGGTGGGTGTTTGTATATTCCTGAAGTATTTTTGTATTGGGGCGTACAGTGTTAGGCTAGGGCCTCAAATAAATTTGTGACCGAAAGAATCAGTGTTTCAGCTAAACGCATATATTTTTAAACCAAACTAAGCTGCGTTGTGAATTTCGAGGCGGCCTCAACATTGGCAGCTAAAAACTATGGAATTGCGTATTTATCGCGCATATGCAGGCTTTCAGAGCTGACTTGAATTGTTTCAAAGTAGCCAGCAACAATCGACTGCATGCATAAACCTTTGTAGCGCGACGCCATAGCCGTAAAAAAGGTACACGGATTACAAACAAAAACGTCAAGTGTGCCGTAAAAAAGGGGATATATGATTGAATTTTCACTTGTTAAAATGTACACGGATAAAAATTGATGATTTTTAATTGAAGAATTAAATGTACAATAGAGAAAATTGCATCTGTTCGAGTGCTGTTGTGCTTTACGAATCATATATTTAAAACGTAAAGCACAACAGCACTTACAGATGCAATTTTCTCAATTGTACATTTGATTATTTCAATTAAAAATCACCAATTTTTATCCGTGTACATTTTAACAAGTGAAAATTCAATCATATAACCCCTTTTTTATGGCACACTTGACATTTTTGTTTGTAATAGACTTATAATACGCTTAGGATGCACTGAGCAAAATCATCATGCACTATAATGAAAAAATGTGAGCGGCCGACAATGTCTCTAACAATCAGTAACACACGAAATATTGCTTCAATAATGCGCGATAATGGTGGCTATAGCAAAGAAAAAGAGCGAGAATCCGACGATGTAATCGGTTGTGACCTGTAACAATCAGTATCACACGAAATAAAAAAAATGAAAATTTTAACTTGTTAAAATTAGTTTTTACTATCGTTGGAAATGCATCTGTTGCCCATGCGAGATGGTCCGGGAAGGGGGACACAAAATTCCTCTGATGCGTGTTGGTTCTTGTCACGAACAGGTCAACCATCGGGGTTTCCCAGGTTGTGAAAAGTCCACGGCACAAAACTGGGTCAAGCTGCCACTCTGTCGTCAGGATTTCGTTCTTCCATGAGAGCTCGTCGGCCCACACGTTGAGTCACCCTCGGATGTGTCTGGGTATCAGAGTGATTTCAAAGTCTTCGCAGAGTTGCATTAGTAGTGATGTTTCTTGCATCAAGGCTTTGGAATGTGTCCCCCCCCTCCCCGACGGATGTAAGCTACCGTCGTCGAATTGTCGGACATCACTCCGATGTTCATTTCAGAAATGGCCTCTTTCCAACAGTGTACCGCATTCCTGACCGCTCTCAACTCCAATACGTTGATGTGTAGATCGCTCTCCTCTGTCGTCCAAATTCCTGCCGTTGTCCAATCCCCTAGGTGGGCTCCCCACCCTGTGGACGACGCATCCGAGAAAAGGAGCTTCTCTGGTCTCTCCTCCTTCAAAAGTACATCCACTCAGAGGTTTTCTGCTGACATCCACCATGTCATGTCTGGGAAATTGTGAAGTTGTACCACGTCGTTCCTAGACTCCCTTGGGTTCCACTCCTCCTTTCTTAACCAGTGGATAGGCTTCACTCTCCACTGGCCCAGAGGAACCAATGTTGCATTGGAATCGAGCATTACGATTGTCGATGCTAATTCTTTTGCTGACGTCTCCATCCTGGCCTGGGGTTTCTACAGTGAAGCTATCTTTTTTCCCTCTCTCTCTTGCGAGGGTTGGACCTTGCTCATGATCAGGTCGAACTCCACCCCGAGGAACACGAAAGTCTGGCTGGGAGTAAGTCTCCACTTTTCCATGTTTATCCCTAGGGCGAGTGTTTGAAACAAACGCACACAGCGATCCATCTGTTCTAGAAGCTGGTGTGGCAACAAGTGGCAGAGTAACCAATCGTCCAAGTATGCATGCACTTTTATCGTCTCCTGATGGAGTGCCGCGAGAACTGGACGAACAATCCGTGTGAACACCTGCGGCGCTGTAGATAATCCGAACGGCAGAGTTGTAAACTGAAACGACGTTCCTTCGCACATGAATCTGAAGAGGTGTCGTACGTCGGGGTGTAGTGGGACATGGAGGTATGCAACTTCGAGGCTGACAGAGACAGTGTACTCCTTGCTCCGTAGTATTTCGCGAATTTTCCCGATAGTCTCCATTTTGAATTTCTCCTTTCGTGTATGGCGATTCAGAAGACGATGATTGAATATCAGCCGGTCTCCCACCCCCCTTTCTTTGGAATGACCCTCACCAGGCTCCAGAAGCCTTTGGAACCCAGTAGTAACTTCTCGACCGCTCCTTTCCGAAGTAGTTTCTCTACTTCCATGCGAAGTTCCGGGGTCGTGGTGTCCTGACACGCCTTTCCAGGTGCCTCGTCGGATAGCTTCAGGAACGAGGACAGGCGGGGGGGATAGTACCCGAATTCGAGAGTTTCCAAAATGAACTTGTCGTTCGTTACTTCCTTCCAGTCATTGAGGTGCTTCGTCAGTCTCCTTCCCCCCACCTGACAGTGAATGGGGAGAAACTGTTCCGGATGGGCATCAAGGCTTGCTGCTGGCTCTCCTCCCTCTTCCTCGGGATGCGCCTCTTCTTCTCTGTTGGCCTCTGCCTCTATGTTGTCTGGGATTGTCACGAAAGGGCTGCAGGTCAGTCCTCCTCCCTCCTCTCCCAAATCCCCTTCCCCTACTTTCCTGGGACAGGTTCGTAGGTCTGGTCCTATTTCGATGGCGCCTGAGAACCCAGCTTGGGGCGGCTTGCTCTTCTCTTTTAATTCACGAGCGAGTTGGAGGAGTTTGCTGCCGAATACGTCCATTGACCCGTGGATTGGTGTCAATCTCAATTGGCCTGCCACGTCCGTGGGGATGTTTGAAGCAGTTTCCAGCAGTGCAACCCTTTTGCGAAATACTGAATTTAGAAGGAGACGCGAAGACCAGTTAAGGCTGTCACGTTGAAACGACGACGCTCGTTTCATCATGTGGAGGCACTCTTTCACCATCTGATTTTCTCTGAGAGAGGGGACTTCTGCCACAAGGTTCTTGAGAGCCGCTGTAGATGCGGAGTAAGCCAGCTCCGCATGTGAGTTAGCGCGAATGCTGCATCACAAAAGCACCTCATCCTCGTAGAACTGCTGCATTGGCGTACGGATGAACTGTGCGGTCCGAATGGTCGAATCTAATTCGAGGTTCATTCTCTTGGGGAAGTACCATATCTTGGATGGGGCACCTTTCTCTGTCGACCAGAACAAAAACTGTGTCATAGCTGGGTCATGGGGAGGAAGAGGCTTTGACATCGAGATTGGTTGTCCGCTTTTCCGCGTGAGGGACTCCGCGTTATGCAGCTGACGGAATTCGACCGCCGATTGAGGAAGGTGATGGGGGGGGGGGGGTCTTTGGCCGCCCCCGAATTTGTGAGCGTTTCATGTGGAGGGTCGTCCGGATTTATTTCAATTGGGGTCGCTTCCTTGCAAAATCTGATCTCCTTAAGGTGCCTGAATACAAATCCTGCAAAATGTTTCCAATGGATGAATCCAGGTCCTTCCTCGAAGGGGTGTCATCCTTGTCAGTTGAGTCTGGTGGGGGGGGGGGCCTCTTTGCTACTGACTCCAGCCACTGATTTTCTTGTTCTCGTTGTTCGTCTTCGAAACTTTTTACTTCCATGAAAACGTCATCTTCATTGAAAACAACTTTCTTTCTTTTGGTATCTGGTGATTGGAAACCATGATTATGTTCCTGTTTACGTGAGGCTGCGTTACTCTCTGCAAAGTGGTCTTGGTAGTAATACTGTGAATCTTCATAATCGTCGTCTCCTTCTTCCTCATAATAATCTTGCGACTGTTCCCTGACAAGCGGGAGAACCGCTCGTACCAACGAACTGTGTTGCTGACTGTTTGGTGCTTCGTAATCGTGTCGTCACACAGGTTTTGCAACGGCATTCTTTACTTGAATCATCTGTCAAGGAACTAACAGCAGCTGTCCGTTCATTGATTAGACTGCAAACTGGTTCTACACCCCTGCAATCTCTCACCGAACCTATTTTTGATCCAGAAATCGAGTCGACACGACCCAGCGAAGGCAGCCACCATCTTGTGTTGTCTCTTCCTGTTGCCAAAACTGTTTTAGTGCAACCTGAACACCTCTCAGAAAATAAATCTCCGATTAACATTCTTGAATCAAATGAACCTACGAAATCTAATGCTTATTCTTTGAGTTCCCATGAATTTTTTGATGGGGCAATCAACTCCTCCTTACCGCACAAACCAACACTCAATCTTCACCCTTGCGTTATTCCACAGCGCATAATGCCTCCGGCGCATCTTGTTTCGGCTTCGCAAAATGACTGCCTACTTAGTCTCTCTCCACCTCGACAGATGGTGCCAGCCGCCGTGTCGCACTTTTCTTCTGAATCCCTTTATAACGAAGAATCGGGTTTCCGTACTTACTATTCTAAAGCTGACTACAGAAAACTAAAACAAGCTGCTGCTCCGGTCGAACCTCCACCCACATACTCAAATAAACATCAGATTCCATCTCCAGCAAGACCTGAAATTAATCACAACGTGTCCGTACCAACTTCCCACCCAACAAATCCAACTGTTAAAATTTTCGTAGGTGGGCTTCATCCCAACACTGACTCAATTATTAAATTCATTCGCAATTCTTTCGGTTTTACTGTCGGTTGTTTTCAACTTCGCACAAGGTATCCCACTTACTCATCTTTCTGTGTTATGGCTGCAGAATCAAATACTGACATTATCGTGTGCTCCAATATCTGGACCCCCGACGCCAAAGTTTTACATTTTAAGCAAGCCTAAACCTACTAGATCTGATAATAACATCCAACGCAACTGATACTCAAACAGTCAGACCGATGTGCCTCCATCTCCGCAGCATCAAGAAAACGGCCACTATAAGTCGCCACAGTCCTTTCCCACTAACAATATCACTTGTCGAAAAAACAAAAGTATGCAAGGCCAACTCCCAACTCAAATTAACACCTAAGAAGATACCGAGAAGCAGTCCATTAGTGACAATGCAAGTGTCGCTAGTTGTTGCAGCAGCCATCATAGCTCAATTCTAGAGGAGGCTTCAGGACCTAACTTTCATTCATCACCACAACTGCCATCCAAACCCTTGTTCATAGCCTTTCGTGCTTGTATTTTAATGCTATGGGCCTCTGTAACAAACTTGATGAACTTAAATTTGCCACCTCTTACCTTTCTCTTGGTATTATTGGCGTCTCCGAAACACACCTATCCCAGACTCAACCATTAATCTTAATGGCTACACAGCCTACCGCAGTGACCGCTTACTCAGGGGTCACGGAGGTGTGCTCATTTACATTAAAAGCAATGTTCCGTCTTCTTTTAGTGGCTCTTACTCTGACTCCCTCGGTGAATGGGAAACCTTGTGGTGCTCGATCATCGTTCCTTCATCCGACAATATCACCATTGGTTGCACCTACCGAACTCCAGTAAAAGGCTACCCCACACACTGGCCAAGTTTTCTCTCCATCCTTAACAATGCCGTGCCCACCAACCCAACATGCCCTTTCTTCTGTATGGGGGATTTCAACCTGCCTAATATTAAGTGGCTTAGTGCCACTACCCCCGAACTTCATCCAAGTGCCAGTCTTGTGCTTCTAGACTTTATCCAAGACCATAATCTTGTGCAACACGTTACGAAACCTACTCGCCATCGTTCAAACCAGTGCTCCAGTTTACTTGATTTGCTTATCTGCTCTTCTTCTCTCAACCTCTCCTCAATCACTCACTCACCTGTCTTTGGGCGTGGCGATCATGATGTCCTCACTTTTTCACTTAATATTGACTTTTCTACAAAAGCCAGTCCCTCTCTATCTTGCAACTTTCGCTCAGCTGACTACACGCTTATTAACCACATTATTTCCTGCATTGATTGGTCTACCAAACTTGCCGATCTTCATGTTGACTCACAGGTTCAAATACTTACCGCCTTTCTTCAAGCTTTATCTCCGGTTTTATTCCTGTGGCAAAGAAGCTTTCTTCCTCCCACCCATCCTGGTCGACACCTGAAGTTCGTGCTCCATTAAACAAAAAAAAGCGTTTGTATCGTCTGCTTCGTTCCTTTCCGTCTCCATCTAACATGGCAAACTTCCTCGCTGCTAGAGAGAATGCTATCATGCAAATCAAACTTGCTAAAACTTCGTTTAAAAACAACCTTATTCAACGTTCCAAAAGCAACTCCAAATTACTGTTTTCTTACCTCAATTATGATAACAAAACTGTCCCTTTCAGCTATATCAGAAATGATGACAATACTTTCTCCATTGATGATGTTACCATTGGTTCCAAGCTAAATCATATTTTCTCCACAACTCTCCTTCCTGCATCTTCACGCAATCCTATTCTACCTGCAGCTGGCGTCGTTCATTTCAGTGTGACCGATGTTTTTTACTCTCTCCTATCCCTTAAGGAAGACCTTTCTTCAGGTCCTGATAACATTACTTCTAATTTTCTTCGTAATTGTGCCAGTTCTCTTTCAATCCCCTTGTTTCACATTTTCTCCAATTCCATCATTTCTAGTACCTTTCCTTCATGCTGGAAGGATGCTCATATCACTCCAATTCATAAATCGGGTTCCCCTTTTCTTGTTACTAATTACAGACCTATAAGTCTCCTCTCGTCCATTTCTAAAATCCTTGAACGGTTAATCTACTCTGATCTTTTTGATGAATGTTCTCAACTCAATATTCTTCCGGTACCCAACATGGTTTCCTTCCTAAACGTTCTTGCCTCACCAATCTTCTCTCTACGTATGATCCATTTACCAAACTTATTGACGTTGGTCTACCATGCGACCTTGTTTTCTTTGATTTCAGTAAAGCTTTCGATACTGTCTCACATGCTAAGCTTTTGTCCAAGCCTACTACTTTCGGTTTTTCTCCTGGCATTATTTCCTGGCTTAACTCCTACCTACTACTTAGGTGGCAACTGGTCGTCCTTCGTGGTTCCTCCGCTCCTTGGCTTCACGTTACCTCTGGTGTTCATCAAGGCTCCGTTGGTCCCCTCCTGTTCAATATTTTCATCTCTGACTTACCTTCTGTTATTCGTTTTCCTAATGCTTGCTATGGTGATGACTTAAAAATCTTCTCTGACTCTGTTTCCTGCAAATTACTTCAAGAAGACATCCAACATGTTGCGCACTGGGCCTCTACCAATTCCCTTCTTTTTCATACTGATAAATGTCACGTCCTTTACCTTGGGAATAAAAATCCTCACTTTCCTTACTATCTTTCTGGAAAACCTATCACTGCTGTTACTAATCTTCCTGACCTTGGGATCCTTATTGATAACCCTCTAAATTCAATCTTTACACTGAAAATGTCATCTCCAAAGTCTTCGCAAAACCCATTTTGTACTGAAACGTTTCTCCAGCCTTACACCATCCCTGTTTGCTATTTTATATATAACCTTTCTCCTCCCTGTTTTTGGTTACTGCTCCCAAATTTTTTGTTCCTACAATCTCAACTCACGTAATTGTATCGAAAACTGCCAACGTCACCTTACCAAATGGTGTCACACTATTCGTTCCTTACTTTATTCCAATGGCCTACGTAAACTTGGGCTTTCCTCCATTCATGATTGTTTTTGTCGTGGTAACATGATACTTACCTACCAACTTATTCACAATCTTCTTGATGTGGACCCTGTTCTTTCCCTCATTCCAAATGTCAACTTCACTCGTGGCCACCCACTCCGTATTTCTGGCACTGTATCTCGGACTAAACTGCGCTTTCACTTTTCAACGGAAAGGGTTTTTCAACCCTGGAACTCCCTCCCTCAATCTGTTGTTTGCGCTCCTTCATTCAACGCTTTCAAATCACGCTATGACGCTCTAGTTGCTTAACTTCTTTGGGGTTCGGGGGAGGGGGGGGTGTGCTTCGTGCACCGTCAATTTCTATTTCTATTCCTGGCGAAGTCCGGCAAAGTCCGGAGAAGTCCGGCAAAGTCCGGGAAAGTCTGGGGAAGCCCCGCGAACCGGCGAACTGCGAACTTAACCGGTGATCGATGTTGGGGTGATTGAGAGGCACGATCCCCACGTGAACTGCGATCCCTGTGCGAGCTGCGATCCTACGAACTACGCTCATGTAGACGTGGGCTGCGATCACGATCGCTGCGAACCGGCAGACAGTAAAAATATCCAGCCTTGCTGTAGATGGGAAATTTTTCATTATCATCACGTGCTCTCCCGCTAACCCTTTTCTCGGGTGCGGGTAGAGCCTTATTTGACCCTTGAGAACCATCCTCACATCTGCATTCCCTTTTCTCGGGTGCTGAACGTGCGTTATGATTTTTTGGCAAACTTCTATTCTGTCCCTAACACTTTTCTCGGACGCTGGCGGATTGATTAAAATTTTTGGCCTGCTCCTATCCTGTCCGCTAACCCTTTTCTTGGGCGCTGATGGATTGTCCTGTGCCTTTTCCTCACTCACCTGCTCACTGTTCTTTTTACCTGGTGTGGGCATTGTGCCTTTGGAATGTTTCCCCTCTCCTTTTTCTTTCCGTGAAGCCGACACGGAACTGAGGTGCGTGTTACTCCGTGGTGTCGGACTGTCCCCTGGTTTTGCGTCCTTCTTCCCATCATGCTGTCTTGGTTTGCTCTGTTGCGCACCAACAGGTGAACCTTTTGCCCGAATCGCCAACGAACCCTTTGTTAGGATCGCCGGTGAACCCTTTGTTTGGATCGCACTCTAATCTCTGTAGTTATTACATCATTAGAATGCCAATAGGAGGTTTGATAGACGCACAGCCCCGTACGGGCATTCCCATTTCATCTCTCCTATCCTCATTCCCAGTTTATCGCTTTGGCTTGAGTGATCCGTAACTGTCTTCGTGCATGATGTCGTTTACGACTTGCCAGCCTAGATGACCGCACAGAGCAAATTGTCACTCGAGGTAACAATGTGCCAATTTTGACTTCTTTCAAGGTAACAACATACCAGTTTCAACTTCTGGCCAAAGACTTGACTCGCTCACCCGTTTTCATTGTAGGGGTTGCTGCTTCGGGGGTTCTTGTCGTCGTTTTAGCTTGGAGGTGTGTCTTCGTTTTTGCAATGAGATTTTGCCTTATAATGTAGACTAGCAGCGTACCCGGCTTCGCCCGGGATTTGTTTCGGCTGTGGTTTGTTTTGACCCGTGGTTGTTTCCCAGTTTTCGGTCGGTGTTGCGTATACGCTGAACACGATAGAAAATTTCGTTTGTTGGAGTACCCCCTTTTCCTCCCATCCTGTACGTACGCTCTCCCTGTCCTTTTCCTCTTATCCTACCCAAAAAACTTAATCTTGTATGGTTCAGTTAATGCGTAATCATTTGCTTAATGGGAACAGACATATTGCCCCCACTCCTCACCACCCTTCCAATCTTTTTTTTTTCTAGAGACCATGGCTAAAAGACGCGCTGCCCCAAACACGGGCATTTGCTGTTCAGGCAGGCAGGCAGTGCTTATTAGAGTTCGCTGTGCACGAAAATTTCAGAAAATTGGACAGGAGGAGGTTGGTTGATTGGTTTTATTCTGCGAGCCTCGGCCCTCAGCCATGCGCTCGGACATAAAAATCTACGACAACTTGTGCACAGTCGCACTAGGTCCCCACACCTCATCACATATCACCACAACTGTTTACCAAACAACACCACATTTCATAACTCGGGAACAGAGCGAAGCAGGGAGCACAAGTGAAATGTTAGGTCCCCGGCCTAAACCCGAACACCTGACTTGTTAACAAAGACAGCTACTGCTCTAAGCCCCGCGAATACTGGTGGACACTGGAGAGAGAGTAGACCGCCCACCCCTAGCCCTGGACGCATGTAACCCTGCAACCCCAACCGAAACTGTTGGACAGCTGTACACTCCAGAAGAAAATGTTGTGGGGTCTGCGGCTCACCACAACCTGTACATGCAGGAGTGACTCACCATCCCATCTTGTGGCGATGTGCTGCTAGGAGAGAGTGCCCCGTACGAAGCCGGGAACCTACTGACTGAAAGCGGAAGAGCATCAAGCGAAGATGCAAGAGAGCATCCAGGCTGGAGACCATGCAGAACCCTACCAGTCGTGGCCACGGACCATTCTCTCTCCCACTCCTTCAGCAACCATGCACGCAGCAAAAGACGTTTCGACCCTGGGTGGGAGACGGGAGAGATGGCAACGCCATCTGTGGCCTCTGTATCCCTGGCCAAACCGTCTGCTTGTTCATTCCCTACAACGCCACTACTATGGCCCTTCACCCAGCCAAGACTAACGAAACCAGCTTGAGACACAGCGTGTAGCTTGCGACATTTCTCATAAAGGATAGGGTCGCAAAAGTCAAGGTGCTCTATCGCACTCGTCAGGGCCGCTATGGCAGCTCGTGAATCCGTATACAGCGTGAACGACGGCAGGTCCCGGTCCATGGCTACATCCAGTGCCACGGAGATGGCGCAGAGCTCACAATGGGAGCTGGAGGACACCGCTTGCAACTTCCTACTCAGAAACACTTTCAGGGACGGTACAGTAATACCCACACCCCCAGTGCCCATGCTTCTGTTGAAGGAGGCGTCACAGAAAACGTCACACCCAGTGACCTGCTGCGAAAATACCTCAACGAGCGCAGGACACCACACCCAGGAACTGAAGACGACAACCGGCGCCACGCACAATGGCGAAATAGAGCACAGTCTCTGAATCGCCATGGCCACAGAACCAAAAAGACCTAACACTCCTAGCAATGATGGGCGAAGGGAACAATAGTCACGAACTATCTTACCAACGCAATCGTCCATGCCCCTACTGACACTACGCATCCCCAGCAAACAGAGGATCTTCACTGCCCTGACATGGAGGGGATGGGGAGCTCGCAGGACTCGACTCATAAGGCGTGCACTGGAGTCGTCGGGAGACAACCAGATACAACACGCAGACACTCATTCACTGCAGTCTGCAGCGTGGAAACGTGGCGTCGCTCACGGGCCAAGAAAAGTAGGTGGAAGTTCAAGACAGCACGAATGAAAGCCCTGTATACAGCACGGACTGAACCACGCCTAACACCGGACATCCTGGAGAGACGCTTCAGAACAGCAGACCGAGACCTGATTTTCTCCCGTAGAGACAAAGTGTGCTGGCCCCAATCGAGTTTATCGTCCACTAAAACACCAAGGTACCTGACAGACGAAGCCTGCGTCACAGTGGTGCCATTGACACAGATAGTGAAAGGGTTGGCACGCCTAACGTGTAACCTGCTAAAGACAACCAACTCAGTTTTAGCCGGGGCAAGAAGGAGACCTCGTGCTGAAAGAAGGGCGAAGACGCGATCAACTGCCACTTCGGCAAACCGACAGCAAACATCCGGGTCATTGCCGGCAAACCACAGAGCAACGTCATCTGCATAACAAACTACATTCTTTGATGCCCCAATCTCCACCAGAACATCGTTGATTGCAATAGAAAAAAGAAGGGGACTGAGGCAGCTCATCTGAGGGAGGCCTCGGTTGGAGCTGTTGACAGCGGACCAATAGCCATCCACTCTGGTGGCAAAATGACGAGCCCTTAAAAGTGCACAAATAGCTTTTATGAGGCCAGGGCCCACACCCATATTGACCATACAGCAGCGCACCCACTCCACGTCCACTGTGTCATACGCCGCCAAACCGCCAAACAGGCATAGGCGGCGGCGGAGCGGCTATGTCAAAATGTTACAATGCTGCAACATGTAACCAATACGGTAACAGTAGGCGAGGCGCACAATAACATTGTCGTTGTTTGAGTCAGGTAGCTCGTTGTGCAGAACCAAAATTAAATGGTCTTGATTTTTCCTTAAATCTTCAAGTTTTAAACCTCAGGGTGCGAAGTCTTGAATGTTGAGGCCTCTCAAAATTGGGCGGCCGACATGACTGAGTGACTTATTTACTTTTTCAATGCGGGCTTCGGGAAGCCAGTTGAATTTTTTCCGCGATTGTTGCCACGATACTGAAACAATCCAGAATCAACTACTCATTGAGATGACGCATGCTAAATCCAGAAATACGCTAATGTGTTGCCATCAAATAAAAATCATGGGACAAACCTTCGGCGGAACCTAAACATACGTATCCATTTAATGTTCCGTTTTTTCGAAAACAAAAATCGGTGGACAGTGGACGTGAAAAAACCGAACAAATTAACTGATCAAAAATCGGCTTCGCCGTTTAGAAAAAAAAAACATTAGAGCTTGTGTCCCCATACTCACAGCCCTGAAGGTACACGAATAAAAACGAATAAGAGTTCACTCGAACGCAACGAACTATAATTTGTACTCCAATTCGCAAAACGTAAACCCACAAATATACACAAAATAGACGCCATAAATAGCAAAACGCTACAAAATTGAAAGATACAAATGCATACACAAAATGAACACAAATTATAGTTCGTTGCGTTCGAGTGAACTCAAACAGTTTTTATTCGTGCACCTTCAGGGCTGTGAGTATGGGGATACGAGCTCTTATGTTTTTTGCTCAGTTATAATGTAAGATGTTGCAAGCACTTTTATTTTCCTGTTCTTGCCCACGTGTGACACGGTTTTGTTGCATTCATTAAACTGCACTTCGAGCGGGTTGATGTCTGCGATTGCTCCTATAATGTGGATAATTTCGGGAGTGTAATTTGTGGTAGTCGGGGGGGGGGGGGGACTGCGTTCACGCTATAAACACAAGAAATAAACACAAGTAATGGTTATAGCATGGATTTTGCAAGAATGGGCCGGAATAAGTGATTTTAATGCACACTTTTGGTAGACGTCGCTCTACCAAAAGTGTCCATTAAAGGTGCCTTTTCACCTTCTCAACTCCTAGATGCTGCACCGTAGAATCTTCGAGCAATTAAAAGAAAATAGCGACAAATTCAAAATGGAACAACACTATTCGTGGTAGCACCGCGATTTTTCTATAGCTAAGACGAGATCACGTGACCCACATCAGCCTATTGGATGACGGAGAATCTGGAATGTGGATGCTGTGTTTAGAATATTGGCAACGCTATCGAAAGGGTTTAACAGGCGGGTTTTAAATTGCTTACACCGGTACATTTTTGCAAAACCATGCTATAACTTTCTGATTACCCTACCTTCATTTCATGTAGTAAGGTCGAACGGAAATACCGTTATTGGATAAAGAAGTTCTCATTTCCTTGTTTTCCGAAAACCGAACAACAGTTGAGCAACAATGCTTTAACGGTATGCTTTGATATGACCAGTGTGGCTCCAGCAAACTCCAGGTAGGGGGCAATGATTCCCCGACGGGGGGGGGCAAAGAAAATTCTTTTTTATTGAAATATGACCCACTTTAGCAGGGGTCCAGCGAAACCAGCTTGGGGGTCTGGGGAAGCGCTGTAAGCCGACAGATTTTATGTTATTTGAGGGCCTATTTTTGGCTTCCCGAGACACGTTTGCGCCACATTGTTCAACAAATTTTGGATGTTTTTCGTAAAAATTCTTTAGCATGACAGGTCGTAAAGCCTAATTTTGACCAAAATTCTGTTTTTTTTATATATATATTTTATTTACAAATTAAATTAACGGGTGAATTTAAATTAAAAAAAAAATTACGTTAACAAACACTTATAATTTAGGTTTGCAAAGTATTGTTGCTTACTTTGCAAATGGCGGAAGATTCACATGACGTTCCTGAATTAACTGAGAATTAGTTTTAAAGTACGGTGGCGATGGGCTATGAGGAAAAGGGCTATAGCAAATTAAACTATTCTATTTTATTTTCAACTATTCTTCAATTTTAATTCTTTGCTCGGTTTTTATGGAATTAATTGTTATTAGACTTCAACTGACGAAAACTTGGAAGGAAAGCATTTTCTGTACAAATTTAGCTGACGTTTCGGCTGTAACGATAGCAAGAACACATAGTCGGACCTCAAAGGTATACGGCCATTTGTGAACACAGTGAATTTTTTTTTTTAGTTCTGTATTGGTTAGACGCTGAAATTGAGTTTGCGTCCTCTTGGTTGGGAGGCCAGGACTATTGACCACTGGGCTGCTATAGCTTCGTTTGTTTGGGGTGTGTTTGACCCCTCACAAACTTCGCGTTGTGCGTTGGGCTTTTAAAGTCGGGCCTTTTCCTTTTAGAGATAACTGGTAAGGCGTTGGCATCCCAAACGTGTCTCATAACTAAGATGTCGGTTAAATCATGGCGTTGACGGTCTAAGGCGGCAAATCAATTTTCAGTTTAGCAACTTACTGTACACAATTTTCTTTCAGTTCATTGGTATCATGAATTCAAGCTAGAATCCTTAACAAGTTTAGCTTTATACATATTTAGTTAACTTTTCTGCATTAACTAAGACAGCTTTTAAATATTATGGGGGTGATGAGGTAGCAACAGTAGGACTACTGGCAAACAAAACGACTACTGTATTCCGACCTTTTTTCCTCGAAATCTTTACGAATTTTATGTCGTCATGTAGATTACGTCTTCCGGCTGTTCCCCGACGACAATCTCGGTTACTCCCCGACGGGGGTGCTCTTGCCCCCCCCCCCCCCCGTGGCGCCACCCCTGGATATGACATTACATTCGTCGTATTGTTGCAATAATTTCGTTGTTGACTGACGGGGCAACGTATCATTTCCTTTGTTCGTCGAAGGGGTAATTCGGAATCGAGCAACAGTCCGTTCCCCCGAACAACGATGCTTTAACAATATGCTTGGGATATTGTTACTAAAGTGTCGCTGTAGCCTGACGGGGCTACGAGCTATTAAAGGCACTGTTGAGGAATGGCACTCGGCGTGTCGCCGCAGTCGCCGTGAGGAGGTGGTGTTAGTCCGTTTGCGCATTGGTCACACTCGACTTACTCACTGTTTCCTTTTGCAGGGGGGTTGACCCTTCTGACTGTTATTGGTGTCGGCAGCCACTTACAGTCCGGCACTTCCTTGTTGATTGTCGTCATCTTGATGGTGTTCGTCGTCGTTTCCATCTTCTGCATGATATTGCGCGTCAATTGGGCGATAAGTCTGTCCTCCTGTCCGGTTTTTTTCAATTTTTGCACGAGGTACAGATGTATGACAAGATTTAGGTTAGGGGTTTGAATAATATCTCTGTAGTGTGTGGTGCAGTGGCAACCCGGACTACTGCACTGTGACTGAGGTTGGCGCTAATGACCAAGCTGTCGACGCGCCATTAAGCCTCATTCCCCCCTCCCCCCCCCCCCTGACGGGGCAAAGTATTATTCCCCTTGTTCGCTAAAGGAGTACTTTGTCATTGAACACTAATGCCCACGATAGAGCTGTTGCAGTTGTTAAAGAACGTATTGCTGGCGGATTAGCATGTAACACTGCTGGAAATTCCAAACTAGTCATTCAAAGTACCATATTGCTTTGTAAAGATGTAAGAATTCTAAAAGTGTGCAAAATAAGTGTACAGAATAAGTATGCAACCATTGTTGAGCATTGTTGCAACCTTGCGAATATGGGATTTATATATACAGCATCGTTTTAACAATGGTCGGGTTGAAAGTAGGGTAATAAAATAAGTAATATAGCCATACTTTTGCAACAACGGTCCGCTGATAAGTGTTTTTGGCCCACTTTTTCTTTGACAGATTCCAAGAACTGAAAGATCGTCCGCGGCCGAAGGCCGAGGATGTTTCTTTCAGTCCGAGGAATCTGTCAAAGAAAAAGTGGACCAAAAAACACTTATCAGCGGACCATTGTGGCAAAAGTACGGCTATAAGTTTCTTATGACCTTACTTTTCGTTCAACATAAGCACTTTCAGATCAGCGCCAATTCTCCATTTCACGGCGGTTTTATAACAATGTGTCGTCTCAAGAGATGCATGTTGGCGCTGAGTGCATGTTCATTGTTGTCTGCTTGTTCATTGTTGTGAATTCCAAACTGCGTTCATCACAATGGTAGCCAAGTTTTGGGTGTTTCGAATCTTTTCTCTGACGAGGACGATGAATGGCTTAGCCGGGTAAGCCTGTGTGACGAATAGGCTAATGAAGTCAAGCCTCAAGTAAGTAACAGATTTTTATGCAAGTGACTTCTGATGAACTTCAGCTTCAAAATTCAAGCCAATGCGTTAATTTGAGACGTTCAATATCTTGGGAGTTAAATGTTTATAGGGCGTGGGCAAATGAACGTAATCACCGTTCTGGTCCTGATGGAGAGCAAGTCCTAGTGGACATTTCGTTGACTGACCGACTCTTTTAATTTAAAATAAGCACGTGCTGTAAAATAAAAGTGTTTCTTTTTTTTTAGTCGATCCTCTTAGTAAAACGCTGTTGCATGTGTTTCAGGTAAAGCATTTAAAAACGTTTTTTATGTGTGCCAAAAAGTGTTTATTTTAAAACACTTGTTTGAACCGGGTTTAAGCATTTAAAATTGGGCAGGATAAGTGAGCTGGCCCTCTTATCCTGCCCACTTATCCGGCCCACTTTTGAAGAATGCGTTAGCAACATAGAAAGCATTGTTGCAACTGGGCTGATACGGGATTCTGGTTGGTAGATTAAATAGAGTTCTGGAGGAGTCAGGCAGTTTTTACCATGCTCAGTATGGTTTCCGAAAACAAAGGGGGGCTCAGGATGCCATGTTTCACCTGGAGTCTAAGATCAGGGAAGCGTGGGCCGATAATTGTATTGCTGCAGTTGCCTTGCTGGATATCAAGGCAGCTTACGATATGGTGGATGTCGCCTGGGTCAAGCCGGCTCTGCAGTCAATGGGAGTCAGCGTGAAATTGGGTGAGGCCATCCTCGCTTTGCTGGGTGTCCGAGAGTTCGCCACGAGGGTTGGTGGCTTCTGGTCTGGTGTGAAGTCTACGAGTAGAGGCCTGCCGCAAGGGAGCTGCTTAAGCCCAACTCTTTTTGCGGTGGCGATCAATGCCGTGCTCGAAGAGCTCAGCCTGCTCGGCTCCATATTGGCATAAGCAGACGATGTTGCTGTTTGGGTAGTTGGCGCTGATGTTGGTCGTATTCTGGTGAAGCTTGAGGACATCATTGCTAGGGGAGTCACTCTCCTAGCAGAGCGGGGCTTGGCCCTGTCTGCACCAAAGACGGAACTGATGATTTTTGCACGTGGGCGAAGGCTTGAAGGCAGTATTCGGGTGGGGACCACAGTGGTGAAAGCAACCACTAGTGTACGCTACCTTGGTTATACGCTCGATCCGCAATTGTCGTGGATGGAGAATGCGAACAACGTTAGGGAAAAAATTGTTACCCGTCATGGGGTCCTCAAGTCTGTGGCCTCCAATAGGTCGGTGGCTAAGAGGTTGGTCATAATGACGTTGTATCAGGTTCACATCCGGTCCTGCGTGGATTTCCACCTCCCCTTCCTGCTTGCCTCGAGAGGGGCTATGGAGAGGGTACAGGTAGCCATTAATGGCTGCCTGCGCACCGCTACTGGCTGCCTGCCCTCAACCCCAGTGCTGCGCTGCATATTGAGGCAGGAGAGGTGCCGCTGCGAATCAGGGCAAGAGAGTCACTGACTGCCTTGTGCCTCAGGGCGGTTGCCAGGGGTGGCAATGATCCGGTGGCTAGGCGTTTGGTCTCCTACTCAACACTGAGCTCGTGGACTCGTAAGCTGCTCGGAGCTTTGGGGTTGGGTGCTACTATGCTACAACAGCGTGGTCTGGGTGCCTTCCTGGCTCCGAGAGTCGTGGGTGGTGGCCACCCGTGGGCTTGGTGTGGGGAGGTTTTGCCTCTCTTGGCCTGTTCGGAGCAGGCAGGGAATAGCTCTGACTGGGTGGATATCTGTTGTGATGCCTCGTTTTACAGTGGTGTGTGGGAGGGAGGTGCGGGAGTATGTGTTCCCGACCTACGGCAGGAACACAGCTACTTTCTAAAGTGCCTCCCATATTCCTTCATCGGGGAATTGGTAGCACTGTCGGACGCGCTGGATATTGGGTTAGATTTGCTGTTGAGACAGTTCCGGGTGCTGACGGACTCGGCGGCTGGGATCCGGTTCCTTCAATCTGCATACAGGCAATTGGATGTCACTCACCCCCTCGTTGTTGAGATTGGCTTGAAATTGGTGAGTGCCACGCAGCGGGGGGTCAGGGTGGCTGTGTGCTGGGTGCCGGGCCACACTGGCCACTTTGGGAACGAGGTGGCAGACGGACTGGCTAGACGGCGATTTGAGCAGAGAATCAACACGGTGACATTTCCGGTTACTCCAAGGGACCTCCTTCCAGTTCTGAAGTGGGTGACCACAAGGGACTGGCAGAAAGAGTGGGATGATAGTAGAGTAGGCAGGGTTCTTTACGATCTCCACCCGACTGTCTGTCGTCCGTGTGGCCTAGATGCGCTTCCTAGGAGGGACGGAGCACTGTTGTCCAGACTTAGGACTGGCCATGTGCTATTGAGGGCTCATACGCACCGGCTGGGCCTCAGTCCCACTCCGGTCTGCAGGTGTGGTACAGGCCGAGACAGTTGAGCACTTCCTTCTGGTGTGCCACCTATGGGCAAATTTTCGGGGCCGGGTATTGGAGGATTGGGGAGCCGAACTGAGGGGAATTCTGGGTGCCTCCTCGCACGATGCAGGGACTGTATCCGCCCTACGACAAGTAGTGAGGTTCTGTAAGCAGACGGCAAGGTTCGACCAGTTGTAGGGGGGTGATCTATGGTGAACACGGGTGTAACGGAAATATGGTTATGGATGTTAGATTTAAGTAGTTGTAGTCGTAGTTATAAGATTTAGAATTGAGCGAATGACTCAAGGTCCGTAGGCTCATGTATAAAATAAAAGTAAAAAGTACGGGATTTAGCAGCCGACTTTACAACAATGAAAAAGGAAAAGTATGGTCATAAGGTATTTCACTCTCCTCAACCTGGATCTCGCGCGACCTTTTAACCTGCACATCTATGTATTCAGGAATCCAATATAGAAAGATCATTAATTTACTAGCTTATAAGCTTGCTGCCTTGGTGGTGTTTGTAGCATTGGTACGGTTTGGTCTCTCATGTGTATGTCCACGCTCCGTCAAATTAAGTTTATTCAATAACATTTATTTGCGTGAGTCACACTTCATGATGGCTCTCTCTGTGTATGTGGGCCACGTACGAAGCAGTATCTCTGGAGCAGAAGGCGTGTTCCGTGTTGTGTGGCCTAGTCGTTTTATCACGTTGGCCTGATCACGGCGGCAAAATGACATGCCTTCATGTTTACTGTTTTCAGAGTGATAGAGGACTATGAAACTTTTCAACTTGGCTCATGAAGACCTTATTTCTGAACTAAATTAAATCTTATTGGCTGTTGTTATGCTTAGACAACATAAAGGACATCAGTTTTACTTAAGGCTAAACAAGCTGATTTCTTTCGCTTTGCACACTCAATCTGCGTATCCTCTGGCTCATTTCACCTTTATTTATTTGTGGTTTTTTTTTCACGAATCAAAATCAATTATTCAATAAAGGAAATTATTTCTGATTAAGATTATGTGAAAGGTTCATCCGCCTGCCTTATAACATTCCGCCTGCCTTATAACAGCCACGCGCAGTTCGTTATCCGCGCATGTTACCATGCCAAGGTCAACTGAAATAGTAGCTGCGTTCCTCGCAGCGAGGAATGCAGCTATACTGTCTCAGTTGGCTTTGTGTCATCACAAACCGGAATGATTCTGGCATTTTAACATCACAATTTATAATTTTTTAGGCTAGTGTCTTATAATTTTGCTTCGGCGGTCTAATGGAATAATTAATTTTAATTCTTACCGCATTAGTCTTTTAGATTTTTGATGTCATGGTAATTATTCGCAAATTAGTACATGCACACACAGAGTTGAAACGTCATGATCGTTGGAAGCACGCAATGAATCATATACGTGCGGGATACAGTAAATATAGTTAACAATTATTCAACAGAAAATTTCCTAGACCCCACATTTTAAAACGTATTTTTACCAAGGGATTGACTAATGGTAAGGAAATAGACTCTTGCGGCCGTATTTGATGTGGTGGATCGAGAAAAATGTTATTTTTAGAGGAATGTACCTTTAATTTTAATTGTTATTGTTTTGTTTTTCTAATTTTTCCATCTCAGCATTTTTCTTTTGGGCTTGGTGAACTTGGTGCGCTTTGGACATGTCTGTACAACGCTGTAAACAGACTAAACCATTTGCCCTAGAAAGCTGGATTTTAGCTAATTTCACGGAGCTACTTCCGTAGATGTGCCCTTTTTAGTCTTCTGTACAGCCTTCTGAGAAGACTATTGCAACGACTTTGTCCGTCCGCCCGTCTTCCGTCCGTTGCTTTTTTTCAAATTCGCAACGGTACCAGAAATTGACGACCACTGTTTACAACATTCGATTCAGTGTCAAAACTTAGTTAAATAACATGGCAAATTAAAACGTCGTTACTTCCTTATAGCTAATAGACTTCTAAATTAAATTAAATAATAACATTTTATCGTCGAATTGAAATCCTAAGATAACACGCAATAAAAACAATGGTATTAGCTTCATTTTTAACCGGCAGTTGTCGGTTATTGCTTTTAGATTACTATAGTAGAGATAGCTCTTGGTGCGTGATAGAGGTGTGCGCCTCAAGACTGCAAGTGGAGGAATTGTACAGAAGACCTGTGCGACTAGGCAGTCGCTGCAGCCGCTTGTTCTAATAGTAATTTTTGTTTGTCCCATTTGGAGTTAAGGGGCTCTGAACCTTCATTTTTATTGTTGTGTATTGTTTTAAACATTGTTAGATGGCCATAAATGCTGTTCAGGTATCATTTTCGGATGAGTCTATACAACGCTCTCTTCAGACTAAACCATTTGCTCAGGCAATGACTATCCACCCAAAACCAAAACTGGTATAAGCGAAGCCGCCAAATTTCTAAGAAAACGTTGGCCTCTGAAAGTAGTTACGTCATTCAACCAGAGAAGGGCCGTCAAGATTAACCCTATTAACTAACAAACTCAGCGCACTGACGTATTCTTTAATTTTTTGAACCAGGAGTGATTGTATTTGTCCGCAAATACGACGGATTGTATAAACATCAATGTCGGAACAATACGATTGTACAGCTGATGTTTCTTTCAGCAGTCTAAGAAAGTTATCATACAAAGAAATTTAAGACGACATTGCACAAAGATTGTTAGTTAATAGACTTAATCTTGACGGCCTTTCCCAGGTTGAATAAAATCACTACCTTCAAAGGCCGGCCCTTTTTGGAAATCAGGCGGCTTCTCTTATACCAGTTTCAGCTTTGGGTGGATAAGCTTGTCCGTTGGCTCTCCGTCCTATTTGTTTGTCTGGTTTGTCGCTTGTAAAATCAGAAAACGTTGTGGCGTCAAGCACATAACAATGACCAATGCTCGTCGACCGAATTGCACCGTAATGCTGACAAATCTATACAAATAATGTCAGCAAATAACCGGAAATCAAATGTCAAATATATTTCCTAGTATGAAAATCCTAAGAAATTCATATTTAATTGACGATCCCAATTAATAAAGTGAGAAATTTGTGTCTGCTCCCACCACCATTAAGTAGAAGTTTTTTCTAATTGTCCCACCACAGTCACGATAGGTCCATTAACTTTTACTTCCATGTTGAAACCCATTCGTTATAAATCGAATGGGCTGCGTGTAAGCAGCAAAATCTGCCAGAAGACTGCAAATACGGAATCCCGTGTACTTCATGTCCACACCCGTGAGATCCATTTAGGAAGGGGTGTCTCCTGAAATCTGTCCAAAAAGCAACGTGGCGGCCGTTTTGTTCTGAAAATAGCCACCACACACAGAACTAATTCCAAATAAATGTGTGTTAAGTTTGGTGTCAACTGCTAGGTTTTAAGGTCTGCCGAATTCAAAAAAAGTTCTCTAAAAAGGTGCCAGGACTCCACATGACAAGATATCCAAGATGGCGGTCAAAATGATAGCAGAATTTAAGTGTTTTTCATAATTTTAAAATATACTTATAAGGTAGAGGTAGATTTACATTAGCGCTCAAAAAACCTGACTTCGTTTGCAATGGCGAGTAACTAGCAAACACCAGGTCAAATCCGAAGTGTTCGTAATTAATAACTTAGTTGTAGCTGTTTCTCTATCCTGTAGCACTGCATTTTTCATTAATTTACCATAAGTTACATCTTTAAAGTAACGTGGTATTTCTAATTACGATAAATTGATGTATTTGGCTAAGATATCAGGTACAGACGTATATTTTTTACATGGGTAATTAAAACCGTTTATTGTAATTACCAGTTAAGCTACAGAAGTTTCAATACGTTGTAGTGATGTGAATTTTAAGTCTACTTACCACAAGTTAAATCGTTAAAATGATGCAGTAGCCGTTCTACGTAAAATAACTGGCTGTAAATTGGCTTAGATGAAAGAAGGAGATGTAACTTTTCCAGCAAGGGTAAGTTACGGCAGTTTATCTACTTTGTACCACATGCATTTTGTGCCTATTTATCACAAGTTACATCTTAAAACTGTTGTAGGCAAATAAGATAAATGGAAGTAATTAGGCTTAGATGCCAGGACTCCATATTTTTTATTGTATGGTGACCATTTTAAAAACAAAATGGCTACCATGTTGGTTTTTGGACAAATTTCAGGGGGCACACCTTCGTAAATGTTTATCATGAGTGTAGACATGAAGTACACCGTCCAGAGATGGAGATCCTCACAAAGTGCAGTTTTTTTTTTGCTTACCCCTAGGACTATTAATGTGGTTCCCCATTTGGTAGTGTGCTTTGTTTAAGTGGTGTGGCGTTCTCGCTTACTCCCGAGAAGTAATCGAAAGTCAAGTATTTCAATCCCCTCAAGTTGTAACTCGCGAGACCGTTTACCGCCCTGTCGATTTAGAAATTCAATTATTAATTTATTAGTAATTAAAGGAGGGAAATAAAGGAGGCGTCTCAAAGAACATTCTACTCTGTATTCTCGTTCTAAGTCGCGACCCCATGTGGCCATATGTCAAACGAGTCACCATGCGCCCTAAGGGCATGTTTATGCAACGACTCGCGTTTGCATTCCCGCAGCTAGAAGCTATAGAAATCTTCTGAAATTCCAACATGGCGGCTGTTTTAGCTCTGCCAGCTCGCAATGAAACGATTCAATAATTGAGTTTAGAAGCCATTGGGAAAATTGTTTCGTCAGGAGGAATTCTTTATCTTACTGTCACGAATGATTAGACTGCAAGCATTTACTCAAACGATGTCGGATTTAGCTAATCCAGGTTGCGTCGTTATGGCAATGACACCTTTGCCATCGGGATTAAGGGCTCGTTTACTAAACAACAGTTTTCTCGCTCACTAGATTTTACTTGATCAATGCTAAATCTGATGGCTGCTTCTCGCCTTTGCCGGAGCATGCGGCTTTCGAGTCGTCTATGCGTATTATTAACCATGGCAACGACGTAGACGCAAATCTTCTCCTCGTGCCTCGTGACACGGCGTACGATGCTTCCTACATTTGAGCGTCGATTTAGGACAACAAGAAAACAATTTTTACTGTAGTACAATTTTTTACGACGGATTGTTTTTTGTATGCCGGCATTCGATGGTTTGACTTCGATTCGATAGCCACGAATGGACGCCATGTTGGATTTTGAATTATCGCTGCGAGAAGCTATTTATTCTACCGACGTTTGATCATTGCTAGAAGCTGTACTTTGAGGGAGAATAGCAAATTTTGGAAGTAGCGTGAAATGACAACAATCTTGTAGCAATGTTTAAAATTACTGTAGCACTTTGTTCTTTATCCGTGTTGTTTTTTATAATACATACAATTTATTATCTATACCATTCATTTAGTAGCAACGGGAAACTAATCATAAATAAATAACGGTTGACTAGCAAATAGCTTTCGGCGAGCGAGAAGACCTTTTTGCATAAAACGCGCCCTAACGGAACGTCAGGTATTTCACTCATCTCAGCTGGTACCTCGCTGTTACCAGCAGAAGCCCGTACTGTCCGGGAGGAGTTGGCTGCACCGTTTGTACGATTGGTACGGTTTGGTCTCTCATGTTATACTGTCAGTGTTCCGCCAATTATTTGCGCACGTTTCACATTTTACGCTGGCTCTCTCTGTTATTGACGTTCATGACGTTATAGACCAACAAATTATTGCTGATCGCGCTAAAACTTGAATTAGTACACAAGTCATTCTTACTGTACAAATCGAACTAGAATTACTTGGTCATCAGCCTCATGGAGGGGACGTAGAGGGAGAGAGTGAAGGGCCTTGGGGTATCTCACTGGGTTCCATATGTAGTTCGATTTCTACTGCTACAATGTATGCTTTTAGTTCGTTCAGCAAAAATTCGTAATTTGTTGTTCATCGATGCTTCATGAGAGTGCACGGCACGGGGAAAAGGACGTTGTAGGAGGCATTGGTGGCATTTCATGGGGATTCATGGCTGTTAGACTTCCATTGCTAAGAATGACTTGTGTTTCACATTTCAATCTTTTAGCACTATCTACAAGAATTTGTTTACGGAACACTTCTGTGGTTTTACTGAATTTCGTGCTTACTGAAGAATTAATTTGGTCAATTTTCGGGATTTCTGACAAACAATGCTGATAAAGTTATGCTATACATTTGACAAAATTTGTCATGCCAGTCATGTCATGGAGTCATGCCAGTTTTCCCTGCCACCTCTCGGACAGAGCAGGAACCGATTGCACAAGGAGTGCTCGTGTATTATAGGGGTGTGCGCCTATAAAATATTCTTTGACGGCGATAAAGAGCCACTTTCTGTCGCGACGGAGAAGAGTCATTTTTTTCCCGTTTCGGTAGCGGCATACATTGGCGGAGTTCCCTTAAAGTACGCACCTAAAAACCTAAATTATTTTCTTTACTGAGAAATATTTACTATCTGTAATCACTGCATATCACAACCTTTACACATTTTTAGCATTATTAACATCAAGCATAACTGACGAAACTAGTTTGCTATTTGTTGACTGAATTTTATTTCTATATAAAAATTTTTAACGACTCTTTTGTTAAGATATCAAATGTACAAAGGTATTAACGGAAAGTGTTTAGGATTAAGCGTAGTTAACGTTCGCATGTTTACTGAGTCTGAGGCGATATGTGTGTTGATGCCATCAACGAAGTTAAATTTTATGCCCGTTATATAGCTAATGGCAGAAATGAACAATGTGTAACTAGCACTTGTAATCTTTCAATATCTAACATTAACCCTTCCCTGGTCAAACATCGTTTTAGACGATTTTACCTTTTCATCAGTTAACTTGGATTTACTTAGAGCATCCGAAAGACCACACCGCCATTTTCTTGGATACAGTAATTGAACAAAGCTTACATCAACTAGCCACCGAACCCACGAGGGGCAACAATATTTTAGACATTGTCCTTACGGACAATGATAGATGTTTCATCGTTTGTTTTTATTTTATTTTGCGGTGCTGAAGTCCAATAATTCAAGTTAATGGTTATGCAGCTGCATTGGCTCAATTTTGAACTTTATCGAGCCATTTTAAAGCAGAAGGAAGTCTGTAAGAGAAGTAAACGATGAGATCGACCACCAGACGCATCCGTTCATGATGAGGATTGGCTGGTATAGCTAGAATAATATCACATAGCTGCTGAAAAAGATGGGTAGTTTCAAACATTCCCCTGAATCAATAAGTGTAGCAGATAATTCCATTGCAGTCATTGATCAAAATTCGATCCACTTACTTTAGAACCAACCAGGCTCCAAACTGCAGTAACTGGGGCTGGTTTGCGGTGGGACCGTAGTTCAAGAATGCCACAGTTGAAACACAACAAGGAATTGGGTTTGGCAGCTAAACATTTTTCTATATTTAACAAAAGGGTAGAAACACCAGAGTACACATCAGCCTGGTAACCTGGAAAACCTGGAAAACTCAGGGAACATAAACTACGTTTGAATCTCATGGAATTCCCCGATTTTTCACACAAAAAAACCTGGGAAACTTAGGTAAAAAACAAAGCCACAATTTTAGGCGTTGTCCTGCGTGCGTTAAACATATTCTGTTAAGACATTGTGGTAAAATGAAATGTATCCTTGACCTTCTGTGTCAACGTCTAAAGGTTCATTAAATGGGTGAGCTACTCTATTGCGCCAAGTGAGCCGTAAAAACAAGTAAAACTGGTTAATGTGTGGAAAATTTTCCTTCCTGAAATTTTGGTAAGTAACCTGGAAATCAACCTTAGTTACTATAGAAAACCTGGAAAACTCACGAAAATTATTTCAGTTGTTTGATGGGAACCCTGAAAATGTTACAGTTAAAACCATACTGTATGTTTCAGTATATTTTCATTTCTTGGGGGAGAAATCTTTGTTACTGTAATTTCGTGGCGGCAGTGTAGTGGAGACAGTGGCGTAAATAAATAATTTTTCTGCGGGGGAATTACACATTTTTACGTCCCTTCAGTCCCCCTCCCATTTTACGCCCCCTTCAGCGAGCACAAGAATGACTTCAGATAGGGGCATATTTTAAATACTTAGCTGATACGTTTGTTTTTTGTCACTAGATTTTTTTTCAGTGGAATTGTCATCAGCCTACAGGTTATCTTCAGCAGCTCTCCCCCTCCCCCCACCTACCACACACGCCACTTCCTACCGTACATTAGCAACAAATTTCTCATAATCTCGCCATAACATATTTACTGATATTCTTGTCACATCACAAGAAGCGTGAGGAAAAAATAATACCGTGGCGTAGTTGAGAAGACAGTTGGGAAAACAAGAAAAGTTCATGATGCTGAACATGCTACAAAGCGAACGACCATTTCTTTTTTAAAGAACAATAAAATTATAAAACCAGGGGACGTATATCACGCATATAATCTAGACAGTTTAGCGCATCCACAATACAGCCAGCCATGCTATGTACCAAGCCTCAAACCCCCAACTCAAAAAAATTGGTTTACCATTGAGACTGGCGAGTGATCAGGTCGTTGAACAATTTTGAGAGTGGGTGTATATTGAATGAGTGGCGCAGGATCCATGATCACAGTTTTTATTATTCGTCTGCTGGGGTAATGAAACTGAACGGTGGTGGGGTGGCATCCTTTAAGTTAGAAGACTGTGAAAGATGTACGACAGTACTTTTCTAGTAGCAGTACGTTTGGCACCGTGGCGTTACATTAGGTTGTAGTTTATTAAGGTTGTACATCTATCTTGAATTAAACACGGTAATGGGCTGACTTGGTTCAGTTGTAATCCTGCTTTAGCTCGTACTGTTTGCTGGAAGACTCGTTAGTTGATCGTAATATTGTATCCATTCATCTCGTTTTTGTTTCCTGTCACCTTTGTTTTAATAGTCGCACTTCACTTAACTACAGCAACCAGAAAATATTATGTCCGACTAGCTGAAGCCAGTGCTATGCACGGGTGGTGTTTGATGCACCGTTTGCACCATTGGGACGGTTTGCTCTCTCATGTGTTTGTTGCGGAAGGCGTGTATCCCGTCTGTGTGCTTTTACGTACACAAGCTAACAAACGCTGCATTTTCGTTCGCTTCGCTTACTCAATCAGCGCCTCCCCTGACCCGGACTCCAATGACTTACATATGAACGTTGCCACCGGAAATATAGAAATGCGCCTTTTTAGAGCAGTGTCCAAACCTTTAGCATGCCGGCTTTGTCTTTTTTTTTATGGGAGAGGCAGAAAGTCAATAGCGTGTTCAATAGTTAACTGAGTTTTACCATGAGTCTATGAAAATGATGAGTTTTCAACTCTATCAGATTCAGTTTGCTCTAGCCTGTGATCAAAAACCCCATACTGTACGGATGCGACACCTGTTGCCAGATCCCTGAAATAAATTTAATTCGTCTCGAAAACCGAAACCGAAATCGAAACTTTGATCGCGCGAGCAACTCTTAATCCGGAAACACAGTTAAGTGCGGAGCTGTTTCCTTCCTTGACTGAAGCTCGCCCTTGTATCCGACAATTGAAAAAGATGTTTCTACCCAAGGCCAGCTGAGATAGTAGCTGCGCAGCGCTACTGATTAATTGCTAAGCCAAACTACAAAAAAAAAAAATTGTTTCTGTTTATAATTACGACTTTTTTTCTTCTGTGCGAACATGTATCTTCCTTGAGCATATTCTGTAGCCAAATTCAATCTGTGATTGGCGAGAAGTAATTATGTCTTTGAAAATGGGAACAATGTGAACGATTTAAGACCTTCTCGATGGGGGGGGGCTCATAAAGTTGTCAGGTGCCGTCAAGAGGGGGGGGGGTCAACAGCACACTGATCAACTGGAAGAAAAAGTAATTTTTGGACCTCAAAAATGGCACTTTCAGAATCAACATTTCTAAAAACACCTCAGCTTCTGGGACCCCCATGATGTGAATGTTGCAAGGTTTTGACGCTATTATTACCGTTTCTGCAAGTCTAGTTTTTACAAAAGATTTTCTAGAAAAGCCTTAGCACCTGGTTTCTTGGCTTCTTCGGTCTTTTAGGTGCTGACTATGTTGCGGATGCGGGCATTCAAACGTGTTCAGTGTTAAGTGTGTTCAACATACTTATTGTATGAATTTCGACAGGAGATGGGTGTAAGGAACATTTTATAGAACATTTTTAAACCAACATGTCTTTTCGTTAAAAACGAGACACGTTTCCTTACAACTAACGGTAACTGTCGGTTTGGAGAGCTTCTTACTTATTTTGGCTACAACACTAATCTTGGCTGCAGGAATCATCTGCAGACGGTCTCAATGGATATACGAAAAGCGCACATTCTGCGGGGGGGGGGGGGGCCACGCGTAGCGTTTTTTTTTTTAACGTTCCGAAATCTATTCGTTTAGGGACTTCCCTGGTTAGGGGCGGGATAATTGCTTAATATTTGCATAAATAAAAAATCTGGACAATCCTCTAAACGGAATATCATATAATGGAAAATCACCTAAACGGAATATCGTATTTTTCATTACACGAAGTTCGTGTTAGACGATTTTCCGTTATACTGTATACTTTCTTCCAGTTAGACGATTACCGCTTAAGGCCCATGTGATTCCGGCAGATGATAAGGGCGCCGGCCTATGGGCCCATGAAGGGATTGGAAAGGGTAGGGGCAAATGAAATCTTGTATAAGATTTTATAAAAAAATTTATAAAAAAATTGAAATTAAAAAGTAC
>JAHWFP010190449.1:0-16944 GCA_023313725.1 Lithobius niger
TAGTTTTAGCTGTATTTTAATTTTTCGGAACTTTATTTCTAAATTTTAATTTAAACATTTAAACTTAACGTTTGACTTGAGTTTCGTGATTATGGGTAGTTAAAACCATCGGCATTTTCTGGTCTCCCCTCCCATAACTTAAGGGTTTAAGGGTCCCCTTTCTAAAAACCGGCTTTCTTTCTGTTTGTACTACATAGCGTACTCAAACAGTTATTTTAGATTCACCAAGGTCCTGTAGCATAATTACAGAAGCACAGACTTAGATGGTAGGGCCCTGATTATTGCTAGCTTGACTCAATGTGAAAGAGTAAATTTGATCTTGTGCAAGATGCCTTGAAACAAAATCTTAAACTTAGACTAAGACTGAAATTTGTGAGAGTGCAGTTTCTAACTTAGAGGTGTTTAGGAACTTTTTCTATTCGAACAGAACTTTTTCTATTCGAAATTGTAAGTGTGAATTTTCTTAAATGTAAATTCGTTGCCGATAATTTATTTTCTGTAAATTACTTGTGTGCTTTCACGTAAAGCTATTTTGTAGACTAGTTGCCAATGTAAAATGTTTTTCATTCCCCCTGTTTATTAAAACGAAGAGTTTTAAACTCAGTTTGCATCTAGAGAGATTTAATTTGCTAGTGTTTTAACTAAAAACAACTCTTTTTATTTAAAGCCTAAGGTTAGCAATTAAACCACCCACCTGGTGGCAGTGAACCAAAAACGATTAGATAGTACTAAAACTTCAGATAGGACATAGACGCTCTGTTCCTAATCGTGCAGTAGTGACTGCCATGCTTGTTTAAACTCCGCAAAAGTAAAAACGGCCACCCGAAGTACTTCTAACTTTCCCGAGACCACACCAGATGTCGGTGCAGAACAGTAGGCACCTCTAGGACCTGTGAGCACCGCTACAGTGTGGATGTGGACTTGACTGACATTGTAGCGGCCGAAGCTACGACTGTAGAGGTGCTTGTAGCCTCGCCGACATCAAGATGGTTTTGACCTTTAACTTCTAGTCGTGGTGGCGGTTTTTACTTTTACGGAAAACAGCACACGTATGCTACTGGCCCAGTATGGGTAACAGAGAGTCATTTGTCGTAACTGTAGGCTAACTAGACAACATTAAAGGGGGGTATTCGCTGCCACCAGGTGGGTGTTTCTAAATGCAGCCCTAAGTTAAATTGTTAAGTGGTTTTCTTAAGAACTATAACTTCTACATTTAGTCTAACTAGCAGAAAAACAAGTGTTTTACAAACTCTTTGGTTTATTAAAATGCAAACAAAATATAAAAACAATTACATTTGAATTCGATAGTGTCACAAGAAAATAGGCTTTTAACTTAAAGCACGGCGATTTTTACAACAGGAAAAATCAACAAGAATTTACATTAAATTCAACTCAAACTTCACACAACTGGATGAAGAGTAAAAACTACAATTTCGATTAGAAAAAGTTTGCGGGACCTCGGGAACCCGTTATAACATGCAAACCGCGGGAATTACATGAAATAAATCTATTTGAGCAAACCGCGGGAATTACACACAAATAGTCAAGACTATGTTTTCTAAGTCCGACCTAGAATCAAATCTTCAAATCTGTAGATCCTTAGTATTTGGGGAAGCACCCTTGAAAATACGTCGTATAAATGCAGATTTAGTGTTTAGATTAAGTTCATAATAATAAACACGGAAAGAAAGCTGGTTTTTAGAAAGGGAACGTGAACCCTGACATTATGGCGATGGGGGCCTAGAATGCCGACTATGGCTCCACCTCCATAATTCCCTCAAAGCTTAAGGTTAGGTTAAGTTTAAAACTAAAATTTCGAATGGGGTTTCCGAACTTAAATTTTCTAAACTAACACTAGTCTAATACGAACCAACTAACTTTGCCCGGCATGGCAACATTCGGACGGGACATCTCCTATACCGACTGGCGTAGTCACCTCTGGCTTTGAGATCTGATGAGCGTGTGCTAACGATTGCCTCCTGGGGCTGGGGTTTTATACACATTACCGCAAGTTCGCGCGGACGACAAGGAGAGCTACGAGGTCTGGTTGGCTGAGGGCCTTAAGAACAATAGAAAAGTCAGCAGCGCAAAGGATTTTTCGCTTGGCGCCGTCTGAAGGAACAATTATTGTTTGGAACGTGAAAAAGGCCTTTAATTACTACGGATTGTTTTCTTATTTAACCACGATGTTATGCATCGCGACTATTGAAGGAGTGATCTCAATAAATTCGGTTATTAACATTGGGAAGCCAGGTTTACTTTGGGAAATCGAAAGCCAAGTCGGTTTTGCTAGGAACAACTACGGAAAATTAGAAAAGACGTGTCCAGGAAAATTCGTAAGTTAGATGTTGCCTAACCTCCGGTAGTGGTGATGGCAAAAGATTACGTTAAAAGATTATTATAAAATAAAAGTTTTAAGGTTACCAGCAAATGCTAAAATGCTTTTTAAATATTTGTATTAATATTGGTAGACGTAAAATTGGGTTTTGGATGTCGGATATTTTTCAAGTGTATCTTAGATCGTCATCTTAAATCTACTTAAGAAATATCAAAACAAAGTATCTGTACAATTATTATTGAGGTTAAGTACCTTCGCAGAGGAAGCTCCTCCTAGTAAACACTAATCTAATGTCTTTGGCTTTATGCCTAAGTGAAAAATAAAAATAATTACAATGTTTACAAATGGCGTCTCGTGCGATACGGTGATTTTACGGCTTCAGTTTTGTGCGTTTTTTCTAAATGCTGTAGAATGACTGCTAGATGGAATTTTCGGGTTCTGTTTGCGGGGGAAAACAGATAAAGTTCGTGGCTATTAAGAGCTGTGTACATGAGACGGATCGGACCATTTTCTTGGAAGTTACAGGTGGTTGAAGTTGGGGTTTTTCACGGCCGAGGCGCCGAGAAAAAAAATTGTTCGTTGCCGTAAACGAAGTTTTCCCTCAGGTTGTTGTTAGTTTGAGTTGTGGTATCCTCTCAAATCGGGTGAAGAATTCGGGCCTTCTTTACAGCTCCCCCCCAAGGAGATTCTATTTGGGGTTTCTGTTAAACTCCATAATAGAAGCTAAAACAGTGCACACAAGATATGCCAATAACTTGAACTGCCAAGCACTGTAATCAAAATTGCAAGAATACGCGGTATACATGCATCAGTTGAGGATATACACCTCCGGTGAGAAAATACATCTCCAGTTTTGAGGAAATACACTTCCAGGGGATACTTAGTCCTATCCCAGAATCGTTTTACAAAGTTTAAAAGGAACACTGGTTTTGCAAAAATTAAAATCGCTGTTTTATATTTTTGGGGGACTAACGTTTTTATGGCTTAATTAATTTTAAAGCAAAGTTAAAATACAAATATTAAGAACACTAATTTTGCAACCACTAACTAAATACTGTCCGCCCTGCTTCTGTGCAGGAAAATCGTACAAGTATTCAGAGAGTGGGGCAAAAAAACATAAATATCAAGAAACACACTAGAAATACAAAGTTAGTTTTGTTGTTTCGTTATAACAAGTAAATGAGGCCGTCTATTGCTCTGGTAATATGTCCTGCACGGATTCTGCCTCTGCTCAAGTCTAGTCATTTTTTTTATCTGTGATGACTGCGAAATTCACCCTCCGCCTCATTTCAATTAACCTAGACTGCGATAGTTGTTAGAAAATTGAATACTATAGGTGCGCCATATACGACCAGCTCTATTTACTGTTGAACTACTACCACTAGAATGGTATAAGGTTACCAAACAACTTATACATAAAAATAGTACACTGGGAGGTTTGTGGATAAAAACGCAACAACCTTCTAAACAGGGCTATCCTTTATCTCCCAGGGGTAGACTGATAGTTTTTTATAAAGAAAACCATTTCGTATAAAACTTAAAAAAGGGCCAACCGGGAACAAGTTGCAACCCCCGTAGAATACTCCTAATGAATATTTTTAAACGTGTCGTACAATCTCTGTAATTATCCTTCCACAGAGGAAGGCGTTGATAATGACAAAAAGAGCAAGCATTGGCACTTAAAATTTAGGTGTGAAGTCCAAAACAGGGATTAACTGGAAGTTGCTTAAGGATGAGCTTCCAACAGACCAAAATGTCAAAATAGAGACACAAATTTAATTTTCAGTGAATATTTACTGAAAACAAAAATGTTAGAACATCTTCACTGTTTAAACAAAATACCGGCTAAGTGTGTCGGCATTGACATGTTTCTTTCCAGGTTTATAACGAACTGTATAGTCGTACTCTTGTAGGGTAAGGCTCCACCTTAGCAATCTGGGATTTTTGCCAGACATTTGCTTGAGCCAATGTAACGGGTTATGATCTGATTCGATGATAAATTTTGTCCCATAAATGTAATGCCGTAACTTAGCAAAAGACCAGATCAAACACGCACACTCTTTTTCAGTCGTGCCATAATTCTGCTCCCTGGCTGTAAGTTTGCGCGAAACGCACAGACAAGGATGTTCGTCTTCATCCAACACTTGGGACAACACGCAGCCCATGCCACGTTCGGAACAGTCGCACTGTAAAATAAAAGTTTCACTGAAGTCGGGGGCTCTTAGGACTGGAAACGGCTTTAAGGCAGTTTTCAAAGAGTCAAACGCAGTTTGTTTGGACTCATCCCACAAAACGGGATCTGGTGCTTCCTTTTTCAAGGAGTCTGTGAGGCAAGCACAGATTTCGATATAATGGTTAATATATCTTTGATAATAACCAACGAGGCCTATAAAGGAACGGACATCTTTCTTGGTTTGGGGACGTGCGAACTTTTGCACAGCAAGGACGTTAACCTCAGAGGGTGTGCGGGATCCATTGCCAACCTCGTGACCTAAAAAGGTGGCTTTGCTGCAAGCAACTTGCGACTTTTTTGCATTCACAGTAAGCCCGGCTTTCTTGACAGCAGTGAGAAAATTCAAGACATTGTCGAGATGCTGTGGTCATGTTTCAGCACCAACAGCAGTGTCATCCTGAAATGGGGTGACGTACTCCTCCATGCCACGAGTGACATTATACATTAGCTTTTGGAAGCAAAATGGGGCGTTCTTCATTCCCATATTCATCATCAGGGGAGCAAATTTCCCTATGGGAGTAGTGATAGTGGCAGCCAAGGAAGCTTGGGGCGTCAAACGCACTTACCAAAATCCACGATTCAAATCAAAGATAGAAATGAACTTCCACTTAGCTGCCGTTCGATACACTCCTCAATATTAGGAATGGGGTAGTCTTTGGTGACTGTATTATAGTTGAGCTCGCGGTAGTCAGCTACAGGGCGAGGACTAGCATCTTCCTTTTGAACTATTATCATAGGAGAGCCGTGGGGAGAATCAGTTTCAACAATAAGACCGAGATTGAGCATACGCTGTATCTCTGTAACAATTACATCTCGCTCGTATTTCGCGTGGCGATAATACTTTCAAGGTTTGACTTGAGAGTCAACAAGTTCAACGTCGTGTACAACAAGGTCAGTTTGACCTGGCAGAGTCGAAAAAACTCCATCTACTTTGTCAAAGACATTTAGTAGGTCAATCTTCTGCGATTCAGTTAAATCGCCGATCTTCTTAAAGAGAGACATGGCTTCTTTAGAAGTGAGGTGACCATCACCAGGCTGGCCTGTCCAGACATGGTCCTTGTGATATAAATCACGTTCGTTAGAGAGAGTGAAATTACTGGCACCTTCCCTAGGCAGATAGGGTTTTAAAAGGTTTACATGATACACGGTTTCTTTTTGCAAACCAAACGATTTTTTAATGAGATAGTTGGTGTCAGACAACCGTTTCAAAACTTCGCAAGGGCCGTCCCAATAAATCTCTAATTTATTGGCTCTAGCTGGTTTTAGTAGTAGGACTTTATCACCAACTTTGAACTTCCGTTCAACTGCCTTAATGTCATAGTAAGATTTGTTTTTTACTTGACTTTTTACAATATTCTCAAGTGAGAGTTCCCGTGAGTACTTGAATCTTTGAAGCAAGTCCAAGATGTACTCCAGGACGGATGGATGAACGTCTGGCTCGATCCATTGGCTTTGTACAAGCTCCAGTGGGCCTTTGAGGTTACGTCCGTAGACTAACTCAGCTGGAGTAAAGCCTGTGCTCTCATGTGGAGCAGTTCTCAGGGCAAACATGGCGCCAGGAAGGCATCGTTCCCAATCGTGGGGATGCTCGTGACAAACAGCTCGCAGCACTGCCTTGAGCGTACGGTGAAGCGTTCCACGCTGTTGCTCCGTGGATGGTTCACACTAGAGTTCACACACTTAATTCCACATTTTTCAAGAAATAAAGTTGTGAGTCGGAAATGAAGCATGAGCCCAGGTCGGATTGGAGCTCGCTCGGGTACCCTAGTCAGGAAAAGATTACCAGGAGTGCATCAACAACACTCTGACTGTTAGCCTCTTTGAGGGGAACAGCTTCAGGGAATTTGTTGCGGGGTCAAGCAATGATAATATATTCTTGTAACCAGCCTTACTAGTAGGCCTGATGGGTCCAACAATATCAACAATGTATCTCTTGAAGGGCTCACCATCCATGGGCACTAGCACCATGGGAGCAACAAACTTTTGCCCAGTTTTGCCATTCTTTGGCAGGTCAAACATGTAAAACGTAGGTTTCAATATCTGTGAAACAGTGGGGCCAATAGAAGTTGGATAACACTCTGTCCTTCGTTTTGGACCGGCCTAAATGCCCAGCCCATGCATTTGCGTGAGCAGTGTCTAACACAAAACTTCTACGTTCTTTAGGAAGCACTAACTGGTTCTTAATTACCGGCTTACCTAAAGGTCGAAAAGGTCTACGATAAAGCAACCCTTTTTCGATGAAGAACTGTTTGTTCTCATCTTGCTGCTCTATGGGAATCTCGGCAATCTTCCAGCAAGTTTGTAAAGTTGGGCAATTTAATTGCAACTTAGCAAATTCGGTTTTGTTGATGTTTAACAGCTCAGAGAATTGATCTGTTTGGGGGCCAAGAATGGCTTCGTCTAAACTCTCAGGTTTAGGACTGACAAAACCTTGTGTAGTTTCAGGGGGAGTGACTACACGTTGTTCAGAATCGTTATCTGAATCAATCTCACTTTCAGAGTCGATCTCATGAAATTAGGTTTCACTATCGGCAGTTGTTGGTCCACACGAGTTTGTGAACGGGTTACTGCGTTACAATACTGGGGTAACGATTTCAAATCTTTTTCTTCCAGAATAGTCTGGGAGGGAACACCCAAAAGCATTTGGAAGTGATTACCCATGTGGTCTGAGACCAAAGCCTCTGTTTTTAAAGGCCCATACGGGGTTTGAACTTCGATCATGGCAATTGCATGAGCGGTAGTTTGCTCTGTAAGAGCGTTTGAACAATGGGTATATTCACCCGTGAATTGATCAGGATGTACAAGTTTCCTATCAATAACGTCGTGAGTAGACCCTTTGTCTCTCAACACCAAACATTTATTTTGTAGCGGTGCTCACAGGTCCTAGAGGTGCCTACTGTTCTGCACCGACATCTGGTGTGGTCTCGGGAAAGTTAGAAGTACTTCGGGTGGCCGTTTTTACTTATGCGGAGTTTAAACAAGCATAGCAGTCACTACTGCACGGTTAGGAATAGAGCGTCTATGTCCTGTCTGAAGTTTTAGTACTAACTAATCAAATTTGGTTCACTGCCACCAGGTGGGTGGTGTAATTGCTAACCTTAGGCTTTAAAATAAAAAGAATTGTTTTTAGTTAAAACACTAGCAAATTAAATCTCTCTAGAAGCAACTGAGTTTAAAACTCTTCGTTTTAATAAACAGGGGAAAGAAACACTTTACAGGGCAACTAGTCTACAAATTAGCTTTGAATAAAAGCACACAAGTAATTTTTACATAAAAAAAAATTATCGGCAACGAATTTACATTTAAGAAAATTCACACTTACAATTTCGAATATAAAAAGTTCTGTTGGTGTCACCTAAACACCTCTAAGTTAGAAACGGCACTCTCACAAATTTCAGTCTTAGTCTAAGTTTAAGATTTTGTTTCAAGGCATCTTGCACAAGATCAAATCTACTCTTTCACATTGAGTCAAGCTAGCAATAATCAGGGCCCTACCATCGAAGTCTGTGATTCTGTAATTACGCTACAAGACCTTGGTGAATCTAAAAAGGTTTGTTCACATTTTGTGAGACAAACAAGAAAACAAAACCGGTTTTTAGAAAGGGGACCTTAAACCCTTAAGTTATGGGAGGGGACACCAGAAAATGCCGATGGTTTAACTACCCATAATCGCGAACCCAAGTCAAAAGTTAAGTTAAAATCTTTAAGTTAAAATTTAAAATAAGAATCCGAAAAAATAAATTAAAGCTAAGACTAGTTACCTAAACTACTACCTTGCCCGGCATGGCAACAATCGGACTGGGACATCTCTGCTCCGACCGCCGTAGTAACGTCTGACTTGGAGTTGAGCTATGCTATCGAATTTCTCCCACAGCCTGCTTTTATAGCAGCTGCTCGGCTGGCAAGACGAGGGCAAGCGCGGACCTGTAGGAGAGCGACGGAGGGGGGAGGGGTGCGGGGAAGAGGGATCGCCTCGGAGGAGGGGAGACTTACTTAACCCGGCCAGGCTGTCACTACCGGAAGTAGGTAGGGCAGCGCGGACGGGCAGGATAGCCTGACGTTCTGAGTGGATGAGGGAAAAAATACTGCAATCTGGTTGGAAGGGAACTTTGGCAACAAAGAGGGCAAAGGGAATTGCCAACTTTCGTGGACTGGGAGGCCATTGGAACTGAGTTTTGAAGTAGCAACGTGAATAGGCCTATTAATTAAAACTACGATATTAAGTATCGTAACTATTGAAGGAGGGGGGGGGGGGTGAAGTGTTTAGCTCAAACCTTTAAACCAACGTGAATTTTATAGCAGGAAGATCGTTACTATGGTCGGAGCTCTGTAATAAATACAAGATAAACACTTTGAAAAAAATTGTCCGGTAAAATCGAAGGAATGTTTGCCGAGTTCAGTAGTGTTTAGAAACCCAGTTTTTGCTAAACGGTTCCTCAATTAAATTAAAATTAAAAAGGTTAAATATACCAGCTTATTCCCTGAATGCTAGAACGCATGTAAAAGGGTGAAATATTATTGCAGCCGCTAATAATAAAAATAACAGTCGAAGTTTTCATACATAACTTGGCCATTGCTAGAATAAAAACATCAAGTGTTGTGGTTTTCAATTACAAATATGTGAAGTAAAATACTCCCTAAACAACACTAAGCTGGTAGGCTTTATGCCTGCAAAAGAATATGAAAGTAATTACAATTTTTACAGAGTTGTGAAAATGGCGATTGAAGATTTGTGTGCGGCGCCGGTCAGTTTGGTGACTTTTTCAAAATGCTGTAGAAAATGATTGAAGTGGAAATTCATAGATCTGTTTTCGCAGGTTTGTAGATACAGTTCTTGTTTATTAAGGGCCACAAATTTCAAACGTTTTGGTCCATTATTCGTAGAGTTATGGTGTTTTGAAGACGGAGGCCGTTCTAGGCCTAAGGAGCGCTTGGAAAAAAAAATGTTCGTTGTGAAAACGCTAAACCCTCAGGTTTTTGATATTTTGAGCAGAGGTCTCCTCTCAAATCTGATTGTGAAGACGAGCTTCTTTACAGGCCCCCACGAGGAAGATTTCATTTAGGGTTCCTTTGAATCCAAAATGAAAGCCTAAAACAGAAAGTTAGTGCACACAGGTATGCAGAACACTCAGCTGCCAAGCCACTGTAATCTAAAGTTGCAAAAATACCTAAATTTAAGCAATCAGCAAACCAAATCGAGAAATACAACTCCTATTTAGCTTGTCATCTTCCCTTAATACAAAGGCGAAGGTCAAAGGTTTGGGATACTTATTCTTACCCCAGGATCAGGACAAAGTTAAAGGTACACTTTTTACACAAAATTAAAATTACCATTTTATTTTTTTGGGGGACTGACGTTTTTGCGGCAAAGTTAACTTGAGTAAATCTTTTACATTTTATAAAGAACACTACTTTGCAAAAATTAACTGAAGGCTTGTCCGCGCTGTGTGGTGCAGGAAATTCGTACAGAGCCCACAGGAAATTGGAGCAAAACATTTAATAAAAGGAAACACTATTTTCGAAAGTTAACGAAAATTAAAGGTACATGGTTAAGGGTTTGTTGTTTCGTTATAACAGGTAAATGAGGCCATCTACTGCTCTGGTAATATGTCCCTAGCCGTTCTGCCTTTCCTCTAGTCTAGCCTTTTTTTTATCCCGGTAGGCTGCGATAAAAACCGACGGACGCATAACAATAAACCTAGCCTGCGATAGGGGTCAGAAAATTGCATACTATGGGCGCGCATAAAATGACCAGCTCTATTTACTGTTATACTACTCCCACTGGAATGGTTTGAGGTTACCAAACAACTTGTTTACACAGGAAATTTAAACACCGAAAGGTTTTGAGATAGAACCCATAACTAAAAAATACAAAATACAACACTGGGAGGTTTTATGGATAATAACGCAACAACCTTTTAACCAGGGCTATCCTTTATCTCCCAGGGGTAGACGGACAAATTTTTATAAAGAAAAATGTTTCGTGAAAACTTAAAGAGGAGATAGCCAGGAACCACTAAACTCCCGTAGATATTCCTAATGAATATTATTTACGTGTCGTATAATCTCTGTTAAAATCCTTCCACACAGAAAACATAACTATGGACGGTTGATCATAAGAAACATACTGTCAGATAGACTACTATCAGTTGCGGCTGTTTAGTCTTGCGGGTGTCTCCGGGAGCACTCATGATTTACTTTTTCTTAATGTGAAAATTTAAACTTTTATTCAAACCAAGTGTGTTTGTCTGAATTGTGAATTGCTACTTTGTAAATTCAAACTTGTTGCTTTTAATTAATTTGATTCAAAAGCTTTCACGGAAGCAAACTATAATGTAAAGTGTACTTTCATTCTCTGTCGCAAAAATAAAACCAGGAGTTTTAAGCTTCAGTCGTTTGCTAGACTTGATTAATTGTATTTTAGTGTAAAATTAAACATGTAGCCCATTTTTAGATTTTAGATAGTTAAACAGTTAAATCCACCGTTGGTGGCATCGATACCGACAGTTTAAGGTTAGGCCCCTTTAATTAGAACCGGCGCTCCAAACCCCATGCTGGGACAGTGCCCATGCTGTGTTGTATAACGAAAAAAAGTCGTCATTTACACCGATTAATCTCAAGCTGAAACTCCACGTACACCAGGGAATCCGGGGGCGTTACAAGCACCTAAGCCGTCGTAGCGTCCGCCGTTACAACTGGTGGCAGCGGTGGGATGAACAGGTGCTGTTCCCGTCAAGCGTTTTCCCCCCTGCCATGCTACATGCCTAGAAGGATGCAAGCCACTTCCAACTAGATGTCTGTGGTCCAGCCAAACATGGCCACGAAGCAGATGCCTGTGACTTAAGTTACAAAAAGTCACGAAGCAGAAGTCGTACTAAAGTCAAAAATAGTACAACCCCCGCCGCAGCTCCAACAACTGCCGGCGCCAGGAAGCAGCCGCTGCCGCTTCCAGTAGACGTCCTCAAGCCGAGAGCCGTCTCATCCCCAACCGATGCTGTAGGAGAAGAGGCCCGCGAGGGAAACTGCGCTCTGTACAGTCAAGCAGAGGATTTTGCGTGCAACGCCGAGATCCAGTGGATTTGACCGCCCATCAGTGCCGATCGACTCCCGTGAAAATCAGTGCCGAACTTCCCGTACTACGGTGGAACGGAAGGACAGACTGACCGTACAGTGATTGTACCCTTGGGTAAGTGTACATGAGATATGCTTAGAGGCCGCCAAGCCGAGTGTTGTAGTTGATAGCATTTATGCAATTTAGCTATTCATATACCAGACTGCTGGGGGTTTAGAAGTGTATTTTTTATGTGCAAACTTACTGGATTTGGGAGAGAAGTTTTTTTATTAATTCGCTCTTCTCAAAAGTAACGTTAAATTTTAAGCGGCTGCTTTTAATTTTTGTTTCATTTATAAGAGCTTTATTTTGAAACCACGTTAACCATTAAGACTCAAAAATGTCAGAAATGGAAGAATTAGACGAAATTATTCGTGATATCACAAACAAGGACCTAAAGAAGGCCTGTTTAAACCTAGGCTTCACCGTAAGTGAATCCCGGGCCGAATCGCAGAAAATATTACGATCAGCCCTTGAAGACGGTAAATTGGATTTAACCGAACTTTCCGATGCACTAGCTAACGCTATTGAAAGGAGAGAAGCCGCTATTTTTGCAAAAAAAGAATTAGCCGCTAGAGAAAATGAACTGTTTTTAAAAGCAGAAGAACTTAAATTAAGAGCACTTGAAGTAGAAGACGCTGAGAAAAAACGTGCTGTTGACTTGGTTGAGGCCGACCGTCGTCGCACTCATGAACTAGCTTTAAGGGACCAAGATGCCCAAATTAAAGACCGTGCCAGTGCTATGGAATTAGCTAAACTGGACAAGCAGCTCGAACTAGCGAAGCTGAATGCTGCTACGTTAAATCTTAACCCCGCTCCAAATGGAGCTAACGGCGCTCCCCCAACGCCCCCGAATCCAGTTGCAAAACATGGTAAAGTGGCCGACATAGTTCGACTAGTAAATAGGTGGACGCCCAATACTGACATTAACAGTTTTCTTAAGATTTTTGAACGAACTTTAACTAGTCAAAAGATTCCTAAAGACCAATGGGTCACGGCGTTACAACCCCTCGTCGGTGAAGTCTTTATTAAAGTTTGTGATCAGCTAACAGACGCTGAAATGCAGGATTACAAAATAGTCAAAAATAAACTGCTTGCCCGTTTTGTACAAACTAAAGAGTCTTTACAAACGCAATTTCGTTCTCTCGAAAAGGGTGTGGAAATGCAATTCCAGGATTATGCATTTGAGTTAGAAACTCTTTTCACTCGTTGGGTAACTTTGGCTAAGGTTAACCGTAACTATGATAAACTCGTCAATCTTTTACTTTTGGAGCAATTCTATAAATCGTGTCCAACCCATCTCAGAAAATGGATCCCTGATCAAGTCAGATTAGGAACTCTGGCGGAAGCGGCCCAGCTTTGTGACGAGTTCACAACCCGCAATAAACAGATTGCTACCGAAGCTGCCACTCGTGCAGCCAAAACACAGCCCATAGCTGTACCGTCGAACCAAGGTTCTAAACCTACTGGTCAACAGCGTGGCCACAACCGTAACCACAACACGACAGCTAATCCGGCCGGATCTGTCAGTGTGAACTCAGATAATCCTGGAGGGAACCCTGCCATAAACATTAGTGCTAGTGAAAAAACTAACCTAAATCAAGATCGAGTTAGGCGCTGCTACGTGTGTAATTCTCCCCAACATTTTCGTAGTGAATGCCCCGAGCTTAACTCGAAACCCCAGCAAGTTAACGCATGTTTTCCAGTCGGGAAAGATGCTAGTAAAATTCTTAAGGCTAGTACTTTGTCCGGTAGCATAGGGAAAAATAAAATTAATATTTTATGCGACTCCGGAAGCACAGTTTCGCTAGTTAGCTCTAGGCTCGTAAGAGATTGGCCACATTTAAAACGTACAATTAAATGTCAAACTGCCTTGTGTAAGCAAGTGTTTACCTTAGATCAAGTAAATCTGATCCTAAGGTTAGATGATGGCACCGTGTTAAAAACAGTAGCGTGCATTACACCGGTCAACAATTCGTTCTACGATGTCGTTTTGGGCGTAACAGGATTAGAATCATTAAACCTCAAGCGCAGACCAGTAATCGCCACGCCCCGTGATTTTTCTCCCGTGCCAGCCGAGGTGGCTACGTCCCCCGTCAGAAACGGCCCACGTCAATCAAAGAAACGTAGAAGGCCCCGTAATCAACCCAGCCCCGCGGGATTGGTCAAGCCCCAAACCCCCACAGTGCGTTCGCCAATCGTCGTTAAGTCCTCAAGATCAGACGAAAGGGGTCTGCTGGAAACTTCAGAAGTCAACCCATTACGAGATAATGAGACCCAGGGTCCCTCCCTTGACCAGTGGATGGACTGTCGCCATCTGCGTTGGCGTAAACAAGCAACGAAAAATGCGTTGAACCTGCCTCCTACAGGCAAAATAAAACGAAGTTTGTCAGCTAGTGATATAAACAAAAGTTTAGTCATGTCAGAAAAACCTAGAATTGGAGAGTTTAGCTTTGACGAATGGCTTCAGTTACGTGAGTTAACTTCCCCCAATCATAAGTTGGAAACAAATAATTTAAAGGTCGGATTAAAAGTGTTCCCCCTATATGCTTTGATTTTTTCCCAGAGTTTGGTAAAGTAAAGTTGCCTGAATTTTAATCTAATTTAAAGTCAGTGTGTTAAGCAAATAAAATAATAAACTTAAACATAGTTTACCCAGTCCTTTTTTTTTGTAAAAAGTAGGACCGATGTTTTAGTGTGAATTCTATGTCAGTCTAGGGTGGAAATAAATGCATTTATTATGGCTCTAGCACTGAATTGGTGTTTCCAATAAGACGGAGGTTTAATTAATACCTAACCTAAAGTAGTTTTTCTCTAAATAGAGTAACTTCAACCATGGCTCCATCTAGGAGCAACTAAACCTAAAATAGTGTATTTGCTGAATTTTAAATCTTAAAATTTCAGAATCTACTGGACAAACCTGGAAAGCATCTAGTGATTGTTGCTGCATCAAGGCAGCATTTTCGTTAAACATTTAATTGTTAAACGTTTCGTTTCAGTACAAATTAACTGAAAATTATTTTTACCTGCATTTTAATTTTGTCATTTTGGTCAGTTGAGAGCTCATCCTTAAGTAACTCTCAGTTAATTCCCGTCATTGGGTTGAGTTAATTCCCCTAAGAAACGCTGAAGCTAAAACTATAGCAAAGGCACTCATTGATGAAGTGTTTTCACGGCATGGCGTACCAGCGGAAATTTTTTCCGACAGCTCCAATAATTTGAGAGGACAAATAATGAAGAATTTATGCCTACAGTGGCGTATCAAAGCAAGATTTCTGTCAGTCTATTCACCTATGTCCAGCCTAGCTGAGCGATGGATGAAAGAGTTAACAAAAACGCTAGCGATTTACGTGCAAGACGAAAAGTCGGGTCATAGAAATTGGGATTTGCGTTTGAAACAGCTACAGTTAGCATTAAATTCAGCAACTGATTCGGTGACGGGTTTCACCCCAAGTATGTTAGCAACAGGAAGGGAGTTACGAATGCCCGAAGCCCCTGTCGGTAAAATACACAAGGACGAAGTTAATTACCCATTACACTGTAGCGGCCGAAGCTACGACTGTAGAGTTGCTTGTAGCCTCGCCGACATCAAGATGGTTTTGACCTTTAACTTCTAGTTGTGGTGGAGGTTTTTACTTTTACGGAAAACAGCACACGTATGCTACTGGCCCAGTATGGGTAACAGAGAGTCATTTGTCCTAACTGTAGGCTAACTAGACAACATTAAAGGGGGGTATTCGCTGCCACCAGGTGGGTGTTTCTAAATGCAGCTCTAAGTTTAATTATTAAGTGGTTTTCTTAAGAACTACAACTTCTACATTTAGTCAAACTAGCAGAAAAACAGGCGTTTTACAAACTCGTAGGTTTATTAAAAGGCAAATAAATATAAACAATTACATTTAAAATTCAACTAGTGTCAATACAAGAAAATTGGCTTTTAAATTAAAGCACGACGATTTTTACAACAGGAAAAATCAACAAGAATTTATATGAAATTCAACTCAAACTTCACACAACTGGGTGAAGAGTAAAAACTACAATTTCGATTAGAAAAAGTTTGTGGGACCTCGGGAACCCGTTATAACATGCAAACCGCGGGAATTACATGAAATAAATCTATTTGTTGCAAACCGCGGGAATTACACACAAATAGTCAAGACTATGTTTAAGTCCGACCTAAGATCAAATCTTCAAATCTGTAGATCCTTAGTATCTAGGGAAGCACCCGAAAAATACGTCGTCTAAATGCAGATTTAGTGTTTAGATTAAATTCATAATAATAAACACGGGAAACAAAAGCTGGTTTTTAGAAAGGGACTGTGAACCCTGACGTTATGGCGATGGGGGCCTAGAATGCCGACTATGGCTCCACCTCCATAATTCCCTCAAAGCTAAGGTTAGGTTAAGTTTAAAACTAAAATTTCGAATGGGATTTTCAAAAATTAAAATGGCATGGCAACATTCGGACGGGACATCTCCTATACCGACTGGCGTAGTCACCTCTGGCTTTGAGGATGAGCGTGTGCTGACGATTGCCTCGTGGGGCTCGGTTTTTATGCTGGAGCAGAGGATTTTCTGGACCCTAGCGCGGACGCCGAGGAGAGCTACGGAGGTCTGATTGGCTGAGGGCCTTGAGAACAATAGAAAAGTCGGCAGCGCAAAGGATTTTTCGCTTGGCGCCGTTTGAAGGAATAGCTATGTACTGCGTGACAAAAGAGAGGCCGGTAGAGTTAAACTCATTGTTTAGAACGTGAATAAGGCCTTTACTTACTACGGATTGTTTTCTTATTTACCCACGATGATATACATCGCGACTATTGAAGGAATGATCTCAATAAATTCTATTATTAACATTGGGATGCCAGGTTTACTGTGGGAAATTGAATGCCAAGTCGGTTTTGCTAGGAGTAACAAAGTACAAACAGAAAAGACATAAACGACAAGCTGCCTAAGCTCCGGTAGTTGGGATGGCAAAAGATTACGTTAAAAGATTATTATAAAATAAAAGTTAAGGTTACCAGCGAATGCTAAAACGCATTTTAAATATTTGAATTAATATTTATAGACGTAAATTGGGTTTTTGGATGTCGGACATTTCTCAAGTACATCTTAGATCGTCACTTTAAATCTACTTAAGAAATATCAAAACAAAGTATCTGTACATTTATTAGGGAGGTTAAGTACCTTCGTAGAGGAAGCTCCTCCCTCTAAAACACTGAACTAATGTTTTCGGCTTTATGCCTAAAAATGAAAGCATATACA
>JAHWFP010190451.1:0-13581 GCA_023313725.1 Lithobius niger
TCCGTGTTCCTTCTAGGTTTTGACTTTTAGATCCTTACTCTAAACATGTAACGTTCCGTTTTTGTTTATTAATTCGTGTTACTTTTAGAATTGCAGCTAAACTGATGTAAAACAGTGCAAAGCTGAGAGTTTAACACAAGTGACCCTAGGCTGACCCTTGCTAGCCTGGTTACCGCCAATGTTAACAATAGAAACAAATCCTTTAATCTTCATTCTATATCATGCAGCTGGCTTTTGTTAATTGGCATTGATGCTTAATAACAATGTTTAAAACAATGTAAAACAATCAATCTGGTCGTTTAGAGCTCCGTAACCCCTGAACCACTTGACCCATTAGAAAAGACCTTATGAAAAGGGCATATATACAGAGCAATACCTGTAAAATGGGCTAAGAACCAACTTTATAGGACAAATGGTTTGCCCTGTAGAGAGGACAGACGAAAGTATCCCCAGAACAACAACAACAACAATAAGAAGAAGCAGAACAAGAAGTTATCTATTTGGCCCCTGTCTGCATCTCGGGTTTGGCTGGACTGAATTTCACAATTTTTGGGCTGCAGACAGGCCCTGACTAGTCAAGGCTAGATTCCAAATTTGGGTTAAAGATGTTTACTTTTGACGGAGTTATAAGCTCTCAAAGTTGAAAGTTTAACACAGAGGTCCTAGGTCGACCCTTACTAACACTGGCTGTCGCCAGTGTTTATACACACGCGAGCAGGTGGTGTGATAGTGATCTGTTGTATTTTTTCTTCTCTGCTCAAAGAAGAAAAAAAGGAATATTCTGTACATAATAACAAAAATATAATAACAGAATTGCAGTCTCAAAAATGGAATTTTCTGGATAAGATAGAATGCCCTAATGCAACGTGTAGAAAGATCATAACAATAATAAAAAGAATATATAATAAGAACACAAATAAAAGAATAGAACAAAGAGAAAAAACTAATACAAATAAAAATATAAGAAGAAATAATTGGATAACACACAATCTCTTACATATGATCAAAATTAACTTATTATGGAGGAAAATTTAAAAAACAACAAAAGGGTGTAAGTAATGAGTTACTACTAAAATATCAAGAATTAAAGAATCAAATTTCAAAAAAAAAATTAAGAATGTAAACAGAATTATTATAAAACAAAATTAAAAGACTCCAATGACGGGAAAACAACGTGGGATGTAATCGATGAACAAAAAGACAAAAAAAAAAAAAACAAGTATAGATAAAATCGGGCCACTAAGAGAATGTCTTGATGTTATCATCGATTGTTTAAGTCGTGGCCTCGCTCGCTTGTTTGAGGTGCGTGCAAGGTGCGCTCTTGGCCATCCATTACCCGTTATGAAGCCAAATTTATATTGTATGTATATTTCGTATGATTTGGCAGCGCTATATTACGAGCTTGGTCCAGGGATAGGTCCTGTCGCGAGAGACAGCTGCGGATACGTTCGAATCGAGCTCGCCCGTGCTTTGAATTCAATGGGAATGATGTAACACGGTCTCGTTTCGAGACGTTGTTATGGCTACGTACAATTCATAATATAATTTCAGCAATGAAGAAAGATAATTAATGGTTCCTTTCATAACATAGTGAAGTGAGGAAATGTTTGCTCCAGTAGAAGTACTTTTAAAAACTATTTAAAAACAAGGTTCATACTTAAATGTCGCGCTTAATGCATCACTCATCCTCCCCTAGTGGCTGCTAGGCAACAACAAGTAACGTAGGTAAGCCATCCAAATTCAGCTGCCCAAAAGCCAAACAAACAAAATAATTGTGAAATATTGAATTAAATACTTGTAATTTATTTAATAATTTATTTAATAATTTATTTAATTCATTCAAATAAAGTAATATAAGACGAATTAGGAATAAATACGAATTTAGCTCCACGTGTCTAAAAAAAGCAAACTATCACGAAAAACTGTTGGACTACATACGGCAACTTAAATCGATAGAAGAATCTCGTGATTTCGGCTGTCTTTGGTGATGCGAAAATAGTTTACAATAAATTCACACGTGTGTAAATCCTTATAGTAATACATTGACAGTGTTAGTTGTCAGATAAGCATGCATTTCAATGTGACCACTCGCTTGTTTACACACATAAGTAGTACATCGTGTAGTTGCAAATCAACATCGTCTTTTGTCCACTCCCGATCATTTCGTAAGATTTATTGTATCCAGACGTTAAGCCTTTAGTGTTGCACTAATCTTCTTTCATGGATTTGTTCTGTTGACAAACGTTTGGAACCCTAGAACGAAACAAGGAATCAGCGCATCGTTTTCCCTTTCACCGCCGTACCAATTTGGCGCGGCCGCTTACTTTAATTGCTGCTAACACCGATTACAACTATTAAAAAATGGCAAACTAGGGTGTGGCCCCCACTCTCAAATCACTGCTTGCATGCATGAGTACAACCTATTTTTGCAACGTGTCAAAAAAACTGGGCTGCAAAATGGGTGATAGACGCGGCCGTTTTTTCCCTGGCGTTTTTACATAACTTGCCCGGAAAAGTTTATAGCCTTCACGCACCTTGCAGGAGCCATATAGGAAAACCATATATAGGAGCCATATAGGAGCCATATATATATATAGGAGCCATATATAGGAGCCATATAGGAAAACCTCACGACACAGTAGCAGCCATTGCTCACATTCTGGATTGTGTGTTTGTTCTAAACTCTCCTCATTCACTCACCCTAGATTCGAAATACTTTACGACGTTTTGAATTATCTCCCGAGCTTGACTGTTTTACCGCGCTTCCCTAACGAAGCCGAAGTCGAAGCCATATTGAGCTTGATTGAACTCGCTGTCGGTAAGGCGCACCTATCGTACTGGCAAACATGGGCGATATTCGACGAACGCCGAGTCATACTTTCAGTGGCCGGACCCTAAAGACGTAACAGAAACATGTAAAGAAATAGAGATACAAGATAAATCTTTACTACAAGATAAACTTTATAAATCATGTACCTTCAACTAAGACCAAAATGGGAAAAAACTAATTAATTATAAAACCGGAAACCAAAACAATTTACAAAAAAACTAAATAAAAAATAAATAAATGGAATGAGAGTACTTTTTGTACAAAACCCTTCTTTAAAAGAAATAATTCAGATAATTAGAGATTTAAAAAAAACACGAAGGCAACAGGCATAGATTGTTTTTATACTGAAAATTTCAAAAAGTCAGAAGAAAACACTTTAGTACTTATATGTAAATTAGTAAATTAATAAATAGAATGATTGGAAAAGAAATATGGCCAGAACAGCTAAAAAATACAAGTGCTAAGACCAATTTAAAAAAAAAAAAGATAAAAAAGGTAAACATAATTACAGACCTATTTCGTTATTATGTATGATAAGATAACTGAAAGATTTTTTCGAATAAAAATAACCGAACTTTTAGACAAATTTAATTTGTTAAATAAAATTCAGTATGGATACAAAAAAAACAAAGTACAACGGACTTACTAATACAAATAAATTGAAATAATTACAAAAGCATAAGATGAAAAAAAATATTGGAGTAGTACTGATCGACCTACAAAAGGCAGTCGATACGTTTGACCAGGAAATTTTAATGAAAAAATGAGAAAGAACTGCTTTGCGAGGAAAAATATAAACTATTTAAAAGTTATTTAACTCACAGGAAAGCAACAGTAAAAAATTAATGATGAATATAGTACTACAAAGGATATAAAATATGGAGTACCTCAAGGTCAGTGTTTGGTCCATAATTATTTTTAATATATGTAAATGATATTGATAATTATGTTATGATAACTTTTATTCATGTTCACAGATGACGCAATATTGTTATCCATAAACTCAAACCATACTGAAATGAAGGAAAATCTACAAAAATACTTTAATATGATCAACGGATGGCTAATAGGAAATGAATTATACGTAAGCAAAGGAAAAAAGAGTACAATTAGAAATAACAGTTCCGAAAATGAAAGATAAACATGCGATCAACTTAATAATGCGCAGTGAACAATGCGACTTTATAAAAAATGGTATAAACGTAAAGTAAAGTAAAAAGTGGGTTTATTTCAAGGTTTCAAATACAGGAGAGCAAAAAAACAGGAGAAGACCAAGGTCTTATATACCTAAAACATCGAATTATACACTAGAAAGGGGGGGGGGTATCACGAAATAATACAAAAAACAAAAGACAAGACAAAACAACACAGGCCAACAAGTAGAGCAAACAAGACAAACGGGTAGGGGCACAAACTTGCAGAAAACAAGGGCCGTTGCAGGACAACCATGTACATAACTGGACTGTTAGAACAAGACAGGATAATACAGACGACAGGAACGATAGACTAGCAGAAAACAAGGAACATTATAGGACATCACACCAACATAAATTGAATGAGAATATAGAGAAGTTCATAACGAGAAGCGGATATCATAATGATATTGTCGAGGAGGCATTGTTAATTACTACTTGAAAAAACTTTGATTTAAAGGTACTGAGTAAGGAAGAATCTCCAATCATCTGGGGAATTGCATTCCAAACATGAGGGAGTCTTCCCTTCATGGAGTTTTTACTTGCTGTCAATCTGTATAACAAACAAAACAAAACAAAACACAGAACACAGAACACAAAACACAGAACAAACAAAACTGCTCAAAAGTTCTAGGAAAATTGATATACTGCAAAATATTTCGGAAAAAAATTGGCTCAAAATGGGATTTTAAACACAATGTAATGAAACTGATCATAAAACTTACATAGATGATACCAAAATTACGTAACATAAAACATATTCTATACAATAAAAAAATTCTCTATGAAGCATGGATAGGTAGCATTCTGCGATATGGAATCGATATTTATGGCTTTGCTTCTGAATATATAATAAAGAGACTGCATAAAGTACAAAATAAAATAGTTAAGGTGTTATTTAGAAAAGAAAAGAAAAAACACATGATGTCTTTATTTACCATAAAATACTAAAAATAAATAAATTAAGAAACTATATCATAATATTTGAAAATTATTACATAAATACATATAAAACTTATGATGAACCAAACAGTTTGCGTTTAAGAATATCATTGCGAAGATTTAAGTTACCCTTTTGGAACAATGCATGTGTTACAAGAAAAAAAGATTATGTTACATTTTCAAATCAAACATGAATTCAAAAGTTAATGAATTGATGCATTTATAAAAAGTTATTAAAACTAATAAAACTAACACTACTAACAATCCATAAATTGTGTATAATATATTATTTATTCACGTATTTATTAATGTATTGTTCATTCATGTAAAATATTATTTGAAAATATTTTATTAATGACATATTGATTTATGTGTTACGTGTTATGTGTATTACGTTATTATTGTAGCTCACACAAGTTATTATTTTAACTTCGAGCAATGTAATGTAATGTAATGTAATGTAATGTATTATTATTATTGTTATATGGCGAGACAAACTAAAAATGCACATCATAAGACCTATATGTAAAAATGTAAATAAATAGATTTTGATAACAACCGGCCAATTTCTCTCTTGCAAGTATTACACAAAATTGTGGAAAAATATTTTGCAACATGCATTAAAAACTTCCTATATAAATTTAAATTTAATATTTTTAGCAACACACAATTTGGCTATAAAAAAAACAAAAGCACTGTTGCAGCATTAACTGTTATAAACAATAATATTACAAGAGCCGTCAACGAAGGTAAATTTGTTGGAGCAATTCTAATCTATCTAAAAAAAAGGCATTTGACACCTTAGATAAACACATTTTATTAGAAAAATTATACAAAATCTGCTTAAGAGGAAAAATACTAAACAAAACTGATCAGCTATTTAAGTAATAGGAAATGGAGTGTGGAAATTGGGGATATCTGTAATCAGTGGATGGATGTCGAATTTGGAATGCCACAAGGTTCAATTTTAGGACCTTTATTGTTTGTACTGTATCTGAATGATTTAGATTCATTAACTTAGAATACATATTTAACTCTGTATGCTGATGACATCTTTATTATTAATCTTTATATTAATAAAGATACTAAGAAATAAAGATAATCTTTACTATTAATACAAAAGAAACTGATATGATTAAAAATTTGCAGGACGACTTCAATAAAACAAATCACTACTTTGTCAATAATGAAATATACATAAGCGGAAATAAAACTTGCTTCCTTCAAATTTCTACATCACATATGAAAATTAGTAATAATACAATTAAACTTCACAGTACTAAATGTAAAATTAAAAATAGACTATACTGTAACTGTTCTGTTATAAACAACTTTACTAAAACGAGATACCTAAGCATTGAAATCGACAAGAATTGGAAATTTTACGAACATGTAGAACTTTTAATAAGAAAAGTACGACAGACTATACCAATGCTATATAAGGTTACGTATTTATTCAATAATAAAGCTAACAAAATTTTAGCTGAAGCTTGGATTTTATTACAAGTTAGATACACTAGTAATATCTATAGGTCAACTTCTAATGGACTTATTTTAAGTTTGCAGAAAGTACTCAATTAATAAGTAAAAGTTCTTTTTAGCAAATCGGAAAAAAAAACAAGAGATATTATAAAAGAAAACGATATTTGGAACTTTAAGCAAATCTTTGAATATGGAATTAGCCTATGCCGCGAAATTATTTTTAAAAAGAATTTAAAATACCTGTTAATAGAAATATAAGAGGAAATAATAGCTGGCCTAAAGTCCCATTATGGACAAAGTCATATGGTAAAAGAAATCTTCCATTTTTAATTCCAAACATTTTTAACAGAATACCTGAAAATCTAAGACAAATTAACTGCAAATATACTATGAAAAAGGAAATCAAAAAATGGCTGTTGTCAGAAAACTAAATAAGATTAATTTTGAAATGTGATTTGTAAATAAGGCGGTGTATGTGATGACTAATAACTGTAAATATTCTGTACGTAACGAAACTTACAAACCAACTTTAGTCCTACAACAAAGTAAGACTATAGGATTTATGTAATTTAAACTATTCTGTTGATTTTAAAATGTATCTGGCACATTACAAACTCTTCGAGTTTCGTGCAGTAAGTGTTATAATTAATAATTATTATTATTAATAATATAAATGAATAATATAAATGGATATGTATAATTGCATGGAATGTAACGAAACACTTTCATCTTTCAATGTTAATATTTTTGCAATAGTGTATAAATCATGTTGTACTGTCGCTCATACAAGCTCTTGAAGCTTCGAGCACTGTGTTTGGCAATAAAATTATCTAAACCATTAACCGAACTAACGGTCGGTATATGTATATATGTACCTCTTCTCCTCTTGAAGTAGGAAGCCTAAAAATATGAGAAAGGTGTAGAAAGACAGGAAATTAATCCGGATTTCGCGTAGGCGTATTTTCGTAGTTGTAGGTAAAATTTTTCCCCTCGAAAAAAGCGGAAAAAACCCTTTGGACCATTGTTGAAACGAATTTTTCGAAGTTGATTGTTAGTTTCGGAATATCACCTCTTCCTGCTGTGCGGATGGTCCACAATTGTTGCGCCATTTGGTCCGGTAGTGTTGTCGGTAGGATTACGGCTGGCAATGCTAACAGCCGACATTCAACAATGAGGAACGTGCAGCTTGCTGATGGAACGATTGTTGAGTTGCATTTTGGATATTTTAAATACAAACTACCTATTTAGCCTTAAATTTAAATGAAAATAACGTAAATCTACGAAAAGATTAATGCGAAATTAGGCATATTAAACAAAATATGTTGATAACAGAAAAAGGTGTCAGAAATATTTTAACTTTTGCATTTGTAAACCATCGACATTCGATCAATAAATAGTGCGCTATTAGCGCGTGCTCTATTAAAAAATAGTCCAGCCTAATTGTGGTAAACACGAATAGTGTCTAGGTACGATTTCGCCTTGCACGAAATCGTTTATATTAGTCAGAAATTATGGCCGACATATGGTTGCTGTTTTAAAGCATCACACGTAGCGGGGAAGGAGATAGCTTTTAAGTAAAAATTCGTAAAATTTGTGAAACAAGGAAACCCATGTAAAGTGTGTAAAATTTATTGGAATGAAAAAACCAAGAGCGGCACAAAGGAGTATGCGACTTCTTAGCGACTTCTTTCTGCTCCAAGCACGTTTAGTTCAAGCACGCAACAACTCGCGTGCTACAGCGTTGAAACGGCCTTGCAGCACCGATGGATAAAGCTTCTTCAAGCCAAGGCCGACTGTGAAGAAATCGAGTGTTTTGCCTCCTGGATCATTGTCAGTTTAGGTGCATGCCAAAACGGCTTTATCAAGACAAGGCCGACTGGGTCCAAATCGCATGCCACGCTTCCTGGCTCAATGATAGCTCAATCGCGTGCCAGAAAGAGAATGGCTTCTTAAAGCCAAGGCCGACTGGGGAAGGAATCGCGTGTTTCGCCTCCTGGCTCATTGTCAGCTTATGTGCATGCCAAAAAGGGGATGGATTTTTCAAGCCAAGGCCTACTGGGTCCAAATCGCATGCCTCGCCTCCTGGCTCAATGATAGCTCAATCGCGTGCCAAAAGGGAATGGCTTCTTCAAGCCAAGGCCGACTGGGGAAGGAATCGCGTGTCTCGCCTCCTGGCTCATTGTCAGCTTAGGTGCATGCCAAAAAGGGAATGGCTTCTTCAAGCTAAGGCCGACTGGGCTACAAATCGCGTGTCTCATCTCCTGGTTCAAGGCCTGTTCATGCATGTGCCAGAAAGACAATGGTTTTATCGAGGCTTTTGTTGTCAGTGGTAGTATGGCTTACAATCTGAACAATAGGCGCATGTAGCTATTGGGTGGCCAGACCGTTGGAGTGATGTATGGTTACCATATCGTTTGTTTATGAACTGAAGCGTTAAGAAAAACGCGTCCTATATTCTGATCATTTTCTTGATTGTTTTAGATGTGGAATGTCTGTCAGTAGCTTAAGAGCTGGAGCATGACAGCTCCTCGAGCGTATTCTTTAAGCTAAGGCCGACTAGAGTATAGAAATCGCGTATCTCGCCTCCTGGCTCCTTGGCAGTTTAGGCGCATGGCAGAAGGGTGATGGTTTTCTAAACGGCGAAGCCGTTTTTTGTTTAGAAACTGAAGCCTTACGAAAAACCCGCACATCACTCATTTGCTTGATCGTTTTAGATGTGGAATGTCTATCAGCAGAATAAGAGTTGCATCATGAAAGCTTCTCGAGCGTAGCGAGGCTGGCAATGCTAACAGTAGTCATTCAACAATGAGCCACGTGCAGCTCGCTGATGGAACGACTGTTGGATTTGCATTTTGTTTATTTCAAATACAAACTACCCATTTAGCCTTAAATTTAAATGAAAATACGTAAATCTACGAAAAGATTAATACGAAATTAGGCCTATTAAACAAAATATATTGATAACAAAAAAGGGTATCAGAAATATTTCAACGTTTGCATTTGTAAACCATCGACATTCGATCAATAGTGTGCTATTAGCTGGTGTTCTACTTAGCAATAGCCCAGCCTAAGGGCGCGTTTACGCAAGGACAATTTTACTTGGTCTTACTTTTACTTAATGCGGCTTTCAAGTTGTCTATACGTAGTAACCATGGCAACAACGCGGACACAAATTTTCTCCTCGTGCCTTGCGACACGACGTACGATGCGTGCAACGTGACAGCGTCGATTTATGACAACAAGAAAACCATTTTTACTGCAGTACAAGACGACAGACAGATTCCTGAATACCGGCATTCGAAGGTTTGTCTTCGAATCGATAACTCCGAAATGGAATCCATGTTGGATTTTAAATTCTCGCTGCGAGTAGCTATTTATTCTACCGTCGTTTGATCACTGCTAGAAGCTGTTTTTTCAGCGAGAATAGCACATTTGGAAATAGCGTGAAATGGCAACAATATTGTAGCAATGTTTAAAATGACTATTGCACTTTGTTCTTTATCCGTGTTGTTATTTATAGTACATTTAATTTGTTGTCTATAACCGCAATCATTTAATAGAAACGGGAAATTAATCGTAAATAAATAACGGTTGCCTAGCAAATAGCTTTTGACAAGCGAGAATGTCTCGTTGCATAAACGAGCCCTAATTGTGGTAAACACGAATAGTTGCTAGGTACGATTTCGCCTTGCACGAAATCTTTATATTAGTCAAACATTATGGGCGACATGTGGTTTCAAATAATATATATTCAAAGCATGACATGTAGCGGGGAAAGATATGGCTTTTAAGTAAAAATTCTTTAAATTTGTGAAACAAGGAAACCCATGTAAAGTCTGCAAAATTTATTGGAATAAAAAAACCAAGAGCGGCACAAACGTGTATGCAACATGCATGATAAAATTACCAAGCATGTTTAGTTCAAGCATGTAGCAACTCGCGTGCTACAGCGTTGAAACGGCCTTACAGCGCCGATGGCTAAGGCTTCTTCAAGCCAAGGCCGACTGTGAAGAAATCGAGTGTCTCGCCTCCTGGCTCATTGTCAGTTTAGGTGCATGCCAAAAAAGGGATGGCTTTTTCAAGACAAGGCCGACTGGGTCCAAATCGCATGCCTCGCATCCTGGCTCAATGATAGCTCAATCGTGTGCCAGAAAGGGAATGGCTTCTTCAAGCCAAGGCTGACTGGGGAAGAAATCGCGTGTCTCGCCTCCTGGCTCATTGTCAGCTTAGGTGCATGCCAAAAAAGGGGATGGATTTTTCAAGCTAAGGCCGACTGGGTCCAAATCGCATGCCTCGCCTTCTGGCTCAATGATAGCTCAATCGCATGCCAGAAAGGGAATGGCTTCTTCAAGCCAAGGCCGACTGGGCTACAAATCGCGCGTCTCATCTCCTGGCTCAAGGCCAGTTCATGCGTGTGCCTGAAAGACATTGCTTTTATCGAGGCTTTTGTTGTCAGTGGTATTATGGCTAATAAACTGAACAAGAGGCGCATGTAGCTATTGGGTGGCCAGACCGTTGGAGTGATGTATGGTTGCCATATCGTTTGTTTATGAACTGAAGCGTTAAGAAAAACGCGTCCTACATTCTGATCATTTTCTTGATTGTTTTAGATGTGGAATGTCTGTCAGCAGTTTCATAGCTGGAGCATTACAGCTCCTCGAGCGCATTCTTTAAACTAATGCCGACTAGGGTATAGAAATCGCGTGTCTCGCCTCCTGGCTCCTTGGCAGTTTAGGCGCATGGCAGAAGGGTGATGGATTTCTAAACGGCAAAGCCGTTTTTTTTTTATGAACTGAAGCCTTACGTAAAACGCGCACTGCACTCATTTGCTTGATCGTTTTAGATGTGGAATGTCTGTCAGCAGTATAAGAGTTGCAGCATGAAAGCTTCTCGAGTGCAGCGAGACGACGCGGAATGACAGTCCATTTGTCATCTTCAAAATGGTGCCACGGCTTGCAGGATGCCCACTCTGCACAAAATTCCTGCATTCACCACATAATAAGGCTGAGTATTCAAGATTACAACAAGATTCTTCATGACAGCCATTTTTGTATCGGATATTACTATTTAAAAAAAAAATCTGAAACCTTGGTGGGTCTCTTTACCTTATGGGGTTTTAATCATTGTTAGATCGCTTTACCATGGGGTTTTAGTCAAAACTTGGAGGGTCCCTTTACCTTAAGCTGTTTTAGTCAGGCTTTTATCAGTTGTGAGTTTAGCACTAAAATGTAAAATTCCCTATGTATCATTGTGGGTTTCTTCTAACAGTCAAAGGGTAAAATTAAAATCAACAATAAACATAAACACTAACTGCCATGCAAGTAACTGCAGTAGTAGTTACTGTAAAGTTTGCCCTTAGTCTCCCGTAGTAAAGAAAAAATTGTGATGCTTAATATCGCCAACACAGTTGAACGTTTTTAAAGCATGCCCTATAGATCGGGCAAACAGCAAACAAAATTTATTAAAACCAGCCGAATCATACTGGAAATGTGAACCTTATATCTAGAATCGCAAAACTAGTGTTAGTCTCCTTTTTGTAGCGGTTCAGATATTTTGACAACACGCTCTCTATAGTCCAAACGACCATCTTTTAAGAAATTTATAAAATTAATGAATACAGAACTATCCCCCCAATAAAATTCAATTTTGTTAAGCGTTTTATGCCTGTAGTGTACAAGTAGAGAGCAAACTGTGACCAGGCAGCCACTCAGTGAGCTCAATAATTTCCACTCACTAGCAAAAATTCTAAATTGATGCCGGATGCTTTCTCCTACAGGTTGGCTCTCAACGTTTTTAACCTTTTCTCGGGGACCGTGTAGTGTTCATGGCTAGGAGATAAAGGCAAAGGAATTGAAAATGTGGCCTCCTAACTCTCGATTACCTTCACCCTCCAAAGACCCTTAAAAAAATCTGGACCTCCTGACTTAAGGTTCAGGAACAATCTGACCTAACTCCACTCTCACAGAAAAAAAATAAGCTCGTCTTATGGCTATCAGGTACGTGTAGACAATTTCCCATGGCTCAATTAAAAGCTAGCAACCGCATCAACAAGTTTCCATCTGTATGGTTTGGATCATCATTCGTGATTCACGGCAGTTTTATACCGGTTGATTTAGTGATGCTGATAGAAGCATTTGAGACATAGTTGGAGTCAACATGGAGGTGGTGACACCAACTTACATTTGCGAGATGAAGAATCCCCACGCTCTAAAGCTTTTTGTAGACAGCGTTTAGCAAGAACGTATACCCTAAAGAATTCATGGCTTGCAAAAATCCACGACAAACCCTTCTCCAATTTCCTTCCCCATGACTGTGACCTTATGAACAAAATATGCGCTTAAACTGTTGGGTTCATCAAATCAAGTTTATCGCTCCCCATACGGGAATTATCAGATAGTACCGTATTTCTTCATTGGGTTTAATTATAAAGATAATGACGCACCTACTGTTCGAAATAACTCTTGCAATCATGATTAAAAACTAACATCATTTTTATCACTGAATGAAGTCAATACCTTCCCAACCCATTTTAACTGCATGGTTCCGTACAAACTTTGTAGAACTATTTTGATACAGATCTGTAATTTGATAAGAAAATATTTTTTTAACACAATGCAAAACGTTATTGTAAGCCTCTGTTAAAGTTTTTTAATTGCTACAAAGGAAGTATTGCGCAAAGAACCCCACGCCAAAAAAAAAATGTGAATAAACACGCATAGCCTAATGATAGGTATTGGAGTACTGATACTACAACCAACAAATCGAACATTGTGTTGTAAAGACGTGGCTAAAAATTTCTAACTATTATCTACAAGTTCTGAGATAATAATTTTTTAAGAAAATGTCTCGTTATTTTTGTGCGACCCTTACCCACAGGCGGGAATGAGCTCTTGTGGTGTCAAGTTCTTCTTTTGCCAGTTATTTCCTTGTAAACTGTACTGACTAAACTCGACAATTCCATTCGGTATTTCTACTAATTTCCCTTGTTTGTGACCAGACAACTGTCTATGACTGAACATGTGGAATATAATAAATAGACATAAATCGCTGGAAATAATATTAAGGAAAATTGAAAATAAGCCAACAGCGAAAATCATACACTAGAAATAACGTAGTTCAGTAAGCCACCTTTAT
>JAHWFP010190453.1:0-20013 GCA_023313725.1 Lithobius niger
CCAAGGTTCGCAGGTATACAGTTTTAAAACTTTTCTTTAATGGCGGATGGGGAAGGGGAGTACACATTTTTCTTGGGGTAGGGGGGAGGGGTAGGGAAGGGAGGCATACATGGTAGCACAGAGCGACAAATGGTAGCACAACGAACAAAGAATAATTGTACAAAATTCCATACTGCTGAACTACCTTTCGTACGCTGTAGCATTGATGCATTACAAAATTTGACCCGAAAACTGACAAAAAATGCATAATTTACACCCCTTTTAACCTCGTTAACAATTGGCCTTCGACAAGTTTTCCTGCCTAAAAAACTGGCAAGCCAAATGTTGAACTTCGCGAGCCGTAAGGGTGGCCGCACACCAAAATAATATAATAATAATAGTAATAATAATATAATATTTATTACCCAACAAGCGCAAATGGTCAAGGAAGGACAACAGGTTGACACTGATACCCAGCGAAATTAATAAGAGGGGGAAAAAAGGTCATAATAAGTGTAGCAGGCTACCAGGCCTTATTCAAGACCATCTCAAATATTTAGTGAGCGAAACATTCCTCAGCTTTGTTTTGAAATTTTGTAATGTAGGAGTCATAACAACGTCAGCAGGGAGCTCGTTCCATATCCCGACCACACGATTGGAAAAAAAATATTTTCGACAATCCCGCTTAACTTGTTGAACTACTAGCTTAAGCGGGTGACCCCTGGTTCTATTATCTCTCAGTGAAAAATATCGACTATAATCCAAATTGCAGAGATCATGAAGAAGAGAATAAGTCAATGCCAAGTCACATACCAACCTACGTTTTTCAAGAGAATAAGCATTTAAAATGTTCAAGGGCTCACTATAGCTCTTAATTTTAGGACCAGGTAGACACTTCGTAAATTGACGTTGCACTGATTGCACATTGTCAATATCTTTAACAAGGTGTGGAGACCAAAGAGGACTTGCATACTCCAGAATTGGTCTGACGAATACACAAAATGCCCAAAATAATGTTTTACGGTCTTTAGAGACCGTCGAATCAATGCCGCCCTTTGTCTGGCAACCTTAATAATCTTATTGCAACGGGTTGAACTTTTCAAGTCATTAGAAAATGTTGCATTTAGAACTGGAAATAGATAACTGCCATTCAGTTGACCAGTTCTCCAATAATCTAAAGGCATTGATAAGTTCAAGGTGATCCGCAGCATCAATAATAATTCGATAAAGTTTCAAGTATTCTGCGAATTTCGGCAAATGCACGTTTAAATTATAAGTTTTAAGATCATGTATGTATAAAATGAACAAGAATGGGCCTAAAATTGAACCCTGTGGAACACCACTGGTTACTTTAACAGCTTTTGACAATGTGGTACCGACGCGGACCCGCTGGGACCTATCCATCAAAAAGTTAGAGATCCAAGCCAATATATTTCCGGTAATCACATAACTAGCCAATTTGTTACAAAGCTTTTCGTGCGACACAGAATCAAAGGCCTTGGAATAATCGATCATGATGACATCAGTACAAGCGCCAACATCCAATCGACAAAACGTCGTTGCAAGACGAAACGTCGCGAGACGTCGCATCTGGTGGAGAGACCCCCAACAGGCGAAATTAGAAGGAGCTTCGCTTTGTTTTCGTGAGACGCCTAAAGACGTCTAAAGACGTCTCGCGACAACGTCGCATCCGGTGTGTGGCGCTCAGCTCATTGCTATGGTTTGGAGACGTCTGCAAGATACTGAGACGGGTTTCGACAAAATGTCCTGTCGTGAGAAGTTTTGTCGATTGTGTCACACCAAATTAGACATTTAGTCGCACGACAAAACAATTTGTCGTAACCTGTCTCCACGTGCTGCAGACGACTCCACAACCATAGCAATGAGTTGAGCACCACACACCCGATGAGACACTGTCGCGAGTCGTATTTAGGCGTCTGACAACAACAAAGCGAAGCTCCTAGTTTCGTCTGGTGGGGTCTCTTCACCAGATGTGACGTCTCGCGGCGTTTTGTCTTGCAACGTCTGGTCGCGAGACAGTTGTCTAATTTGGTGTGCGGCCACACTTCGGATTCCAAGTATATAAGGCATTTAGGTGTTTGCTTTGGCCACGCTCCCTACAATACTATTTCTTTTTCCCCATTTTTTTTGGTTGCGTTATCATTATTTCAGTTTAGTTTATTTTCCTTTTTTTTGAAAATTAGGTCAAATTATAATTGTTCTGCTAGACTTCGGTGGAGGTCAGTTAAAGAAAATGTAAAAGGAAAAGCCGACAACAGCTTCACTTGACTCATAACAATAAAATATCCGGTTTGTAAAATGTTGTACGTATTAAAAGTACAGAATTATTGAATGGGTTACGTTTCGGTTGCATTATTCACTATCACCTGAGCAAGTAAACAAACTATATTTTAGGAGAGCAGTGGCACTGGGATACTAATTTGTCACGTGAGTCTGTTGACGCTACCGCATTAGTGGGATTTGGTTTGTTCATTTGGTGTGATAACGGTGATCGTTGCACACCGAAACGTGTTCTTTGTTTTTAATATGTGCACCGTTTTTAAACGGATAATTTTATTGATTTTATTGTTAAGCCGAGCTGTTTTCAGTATTTTTTTTTCAATTATAGTATTAGGCACAAGACCCTCAGACTTTCAAGAAGGGGTAGAGGGTGGGCAGGGCAAGGAAAAAAGAGCCCAGAAAAAAAAGGCAAAGAACAACATTATCGATGGTAGATGTAACTAAAAGCAGACATTATTTTCCGACCCCTCCATTTAGAAGTTTAAAAAAATAGGAGTTTAAAGAAACTAATAATGACTGCTCCACATTGAGCTTGAAACCCGGCAATTAATATTGCAATCCTCGAATAGTCTTTGTTTGAAAGGTTTTCTTAATGTTTTTTTTTTTGCCTTTATTTCAACGTTTGGTTGCCGTTTTTCATTGGTTTTGCCTTTGTTCTACTGGTTTTTTTTTACTTTGTTTTTATGGTTTTGCCTTTGTTTTAATGTTTTTTTTGTCTTTGTTTTAACGGAGATTTTTAGTATTAACACTGAGATCACGCTAAATTCAAATAACGAAGCAAAACTTACAGTTCTGGTTTTGCAAATTTTCGACAAACGCCAGTTTTGTTTGTGTTCATCAGGCATTTAAAGATTTATTTTTGATTCGACCTACATCGTTTACATGTTGGTTTGTCGTTAATGCCTGATGAAGAAGACAAACGAAACTAGTGTTTGTTGAAAATGTGCAAAACCAGAACTATAAGTTTTGCTTCGTTATTTAAATTTAGCTTGATCTCAGTCTTAATATTCAATGTCTATCTCCATTCAAAGTAAAAATTTTTTTTAATGGTTTTGCCTTTGTTTTAAATATCTTTTTTCCTTTGTTTTAATGGCTTTGCCTTTGCTTTAATGTTATTTTGCCTATTCTCCATAATTTAATCGACTGAAAGGACATCTAATATCAAGGAGAGAGAAACAAATGCCTCAAGTGCCCCAGTGTGCGAGCGCCCTTGGTTTTGGGCGAGTACAACAGTTACTGGCCGAATTTGTGATTTTCTTCATCTATACTTTTTTCACTTGGGTTCACTGTGGGTCTCAAAGTGGGTCTCACTGTGTTTCACGATGTTTCACTTCGGCTGATAGTAAAACATTGATTTGTGATTTGCTTTATTTGTGAGGCCAATATTGGAGTATGCGAGCCCGGTCTGGTCAACGCATTTAAGTAAAGAATATTGACCATATCGAGTCTGTCCAAGGACTTTTACGAAGTACTTACCGGGTTTATGAATTAAAACTTACTCAGAGCGCTTGAAAATTTTGAATCTTCACTCTCTCTAAATGAGAAGACTTGATCTCGAAATGATTGGATCTAGGTTTGACCTTTTCAATGTTGCATGGGATAGCTGATGACCTTTTCTTCTCGATAGGGGAGGGTTGACATACTAGGGGTCATGCTCTCAAGTTAATTGTAAGGCCCGTCAAGTGGAACTATTGCACATAATTTTATTCACACCGTGTTGTGGGGCCCTGGAATGCACTGCCTGCTGAGTGCTGACGTTATCTGGCCCCGTCACTTGCTGTTTTATTTAAAAAAAAAAAAAAGACTCCAAAGTGTAAATCTGTCTGTATATGTTAAGTATTTGTAAATTGACATTACAAAGGCGTTGGCCAGCATAGTATAGTTTATTTTAGTACAAAAGAATACAGGGTGGTCCACAAAAAAATGACGACCCAAAATTGTGTAAGTCCAACTTTACTAGTTAGCATCCCTCAGAACCAGGAGAAGACGGAAATCAAATCTAATGAAACGGGAAGATTTCTGACCTCTTCTTATTTTCTCATAATAGTGTATCGTGTATCACAAGGCCAGTCTTTAATGCAGTGTACCCTTTACCTTGTGATTTCTTCTTTATTTACTACTTGCATTATTTCTAGTGTGGAGGCCAAGAAGCGCCGTTTGTGACCTTTAGGTCACCACTGAGAAAGATTGAACAGCTACTTAGCTCGGCTGGAGCCTGTAGCCAGTACCCGCCCTGGTAGCGCAGTAGTTACAGCGCCCGACTAGCAAACGGGCTGTCCTGGGTTCGAGTCCTAGTCGGGGCAGTTGTCTTTTCTTTCTTTCTCAGACTAGTGCATTGTGTTTCCTCAAAAGGCTAGTCCTTAATGCAGACTGCTTGCTTCGTTTAGAAAAGTTGGATTTAGAAAATTTTGGGTCGTCAGCTTTTTGTGGACCATTTCTTTTTTATAATTGTTATACATGACGTGCTTGGTATCAGTGGATACTTCTGTATAGTATTAAAAAACGCTTAAGCGTATAAAATACGGATGTAAGCCATAAAAAACTTAAAGCCGTAACGGAACAGATATTAGAAAAAGACATGTAAGCCATCAGCGTCGCACTAATACGTGTAAAATAATCTCTAGCGACCCAAAAAAACAAGCTGGAGATTGTTTTACAGTTATTAGTGCGACGCTGATGGCTTACATGTCTTTTTCTAATATCTGTTCCTTTACGGCTTTAAGTTTTTTAAGGCTTACATCCGTATTTTATACGCTTAAGCGTTTTTTAATACTAATATCCATTATTTATTTTCTTGCCTCAGAAAATACTGTAATCACCTTAAATTAACTGTTATAAGAAAGCCTATTTAATACTCAATTTTAAGAGCAATAAAATTTGAAAATCGGTTCTTTGGTTCGATCTCTACGTGAGAGCAAAATTTTCCGAAGAAGAACAACAACAATAATTGTAGTCACTTAAAATAGCGTTCAAAAGGCCATAGGCCTTCATCATACGTATGTTTTATGTTGTAAAATTTAGCATCGGTTCGTTGGTTCGATTTTCAGGATTAGTACAGCTGTTACGGGCCAGAATTTGGGCTAATTATGTACATCGAACATTTGAAATTTGGTACACAAGTCAATTCTTAGCTAATAAATCGAGCTAGCTATGTTATCTCTCGAGATATCCCCTAAGGCCCCTTCCTGTTCCCCTACCACACTCACCTGTCGTACTGAATTATGGCTAACAATTTCACATTCCAATTTCCAATTCCGAATTCCAATTTTGGCCAACAAATGACCAACAAATTCTTGCTGATCGTGCTAAAACATGAATTGGTACACAAGTCATTCTTAGCAGTACCAATCGAACTAAAATTTGTTGATCATCAACCTCATGGAGAGGTCACAAGGAAGAACTGGAGGGTGGGTGTATCTCATGGGGTTCCATGTGTAGTTGGATTTCCACTGCTACACTGGATGCTTTTAGTACATTCATCAAGAATTTGTTGGTCATTGATGCTTCATGGGGTGCCCATGAAGGGGGGGGGGTGCTAGGGAAGGCTTTGGCGGTATTTCATGGGGATCCATGCATGGCTGGTTTAATTTCTAGGAATGATCTGTGTACCAAAATGCATGCTTTCAGTACGATCAACAAGAATTTTTCGGGAATTAACCTCATGGAGCGGGAATAGAGGGGAAGCGCTGAGGGACCTTAGAGGATATTGCGGAATTTTCATAGCTAGTTTGATTAGTTTGATTTCTACTGCTAACAATTACTTGTGTACCAGATTTCATTCTTTTAGCATTATCTGGAAGAATGTGTTCGTCAGGCCTCAAGGAGGGAGGAAGGGGTGGGGGGGGGGGATCGTTGGGCTGCCTTGTAGATTATCTCGAGGGGGTTCCATAGATAGTTCAATTTGTACTACTATGAATGACTTGTGTATCGCTATTCAAGCGTTTTGCCCGATCTGCAATAATTTGTTGATCAAGCACCGGCACAAGGGAGCCCCTTGGTATATTTCGTGGTTGGTTTGATTTGTAATGCTAAGAATGACTTGAGTGCCGAGTTTCATGCTTTTTGCTCGATCCGCAAGAATTTGTTGGTCAAACCTCAGTGAGGGAGCACAGGGGGGGGGGGGGCTAGGGTCCCTTTGTGGGTATTTCATGTGGGTTCCATGGCTGATTCGATTTATGCTGCTAAGAATACCTTGTGCGCCAAATTTCATGTATTTAGCGTGATCTGTAAGAATTTGTTGCCAAAGCCCCTGGGAGGGGGCACGGTGCGGAGGGTGCTGGGAGGGAGGAGGTAAGGTGCTGAAGACACTGGGGGGGGGATTTCATGGTGGTCCAAGACTTGTGTACCAAATTTCTTGTTTCTAGCTCGATTTGCAAAAATGTGTTACTCCACTTAATGATTTCTGCCCAGAGTTCTACAATAATAATTGCTCTGCCGACGAGAGCACTAAGGTCACACCAAAATCGTGTTCAAAAGGCCCTGGTCGGTGTTAATATCTACATTTTAAGCTATACAAATTGAAAATCAGTTCATTGGTTCGATCTCTAGGTTAGAGCAAACGTTCTAGCCCATTTGGCTTTCTTTAAAATAGCCTACGAAAGGCTCTAGGCCTCGTCCATACCTACGTTTTAAGCTATAGAACTCTAAAATCGGTTCAGTGTTTCGATCTCCAAGTGAGGGCAAAGAGTACATTAATGATTTCTGCCCAGTGCTCTGCAATAATAATTGCTCTGCCGACTAGAATACTACAGTCACATCAAAATCGGGATCAAAAGGCCCTGGTCGGTGTTAATACCTGCGTTTTAAGCTGTACAACTTGAAATTCGGTTCATTGGTTCGATCTCTAGGTGGCAGCAAAGGTTTTAGCCCATTTGGCTTTCCGTGTCAAGAATATTGTAGTTACATTAAAATAACCTGCGAAAGGCCCTAGGCCTTGTCCATACCTACGTTTTAAGCTACAGAACTTGAAAATTGGTTCCGTGGTTCGGTCTCCAGGTGAGGCCAAAGAGTCTCAACAACAACAAGAACAACAACAACAACAAGAAATGGCCATGCTGTGGACGCCGAACGGTTCGATTGTTGTCATTAAAATTTGTAATGCAGTGAAATAGTTGATACACGATTCCCTTGATTCCTTCCTTCTCCTTTTGCGTGTTATTAATCGCAACACTTCATTCATTCTCCTCGTTGCATTTATGACAATACCTGGATTAATGATACGAGTAATTTGTGCATTTATAATCATTAAACGTAATAATGTAAATGAATTAAAATCCTTAAGTAAATAAAGTAGAACTGAGTTACTTTTAATAATTCTTCCCTCCCCCTCCTCTTTTGTCATCGTGCCATTTTGTTGAGAAGTTACTATCTTCGGCGTATTTTGAAAAGCGTTGAAAATAGCAATTAATGGAATGAAAAATAATCAAAAAGCAGTTCCTTGCGGCGCAAAGCCAATTAAATATTTCGAAATGGTAAATTCCACTTCCCACTCAATTAAAAAGATTAAAGGGATGAAAAACTGTTATTAGGCATTGAAATGTATTAGCAAACGCGTTCAAATCCTGGGGCTACTTCTGTAAGCAAATCTGCATATAAAGAACTTGTTTGCATTAAGTTTCATATCAGAAGGAGGCTGAAAAAAAGTTGAGCGCTATACCTTCGTTTTCGAGTGTGGGGGAGGAGATGGGGGGGGGGGGCCCGGAGAGGATGCACATATGCGCATGTACGGCTTTCATCGCCCCAATTTGGTTCAATTTTAGTATGCAACGATAAATGAACGAAGGACTTGTGACGTTTCCGCTAATATTTCTTTTAAATGTCGATTTTGACGTATTTTCACATAAAAGAGGAACAAACAATTTTCCAATGAATTTGATAATAAATTGTTATCAACCTACTTCCATTATCGTCCTACTTTTTCATTTTTCCTTTTTAGCTAATTTTAATATTGGTAAAATTAAAATTAGCTAAAAAGGAAAAATGAAAAAGTAGGACGACGTCAAATTTTTCGCCGTATGTGAAGAAAACTGTTGCCGAGAATTTCGTACGTCGTAGGACTTTTAAATTCCTTTATTATCTTTACAAGCCAAAAAAAAATTGTAATAAATTGTACAAATTATAAATTGTAATAAATCGAAAATCGTAACATTAAAGTTATCACAATAAGTCTGCCCCCCCCCCTCCCCCACACCCCCGATTTCGAAAACGTTCAGTTTGGGCGCAGAAGCCCAACTTTTGTCCAAACTACTGTAGATATGCAATCCGTGTATGCATCGATTCTCCATACGCACCAGAAATATCTAGCATGTTTTTGTTCTGTATTTGCAGTATCAACCAAAAAAAAAAACAGCTTTTTTTTTGTCACTCTATCCTTATGTTGCTCTAAGTAATATCGTCTATAGCGAAACACTAGCTAGCACTATACCTAATGTAAATAAACACAATCGCTGCCAGTGGAAGAGTGGGCATAAAGATAGAAATAGGAGCAGCATGCATAAGGAGTCTCCGACACAATTTCTACCCTTTGTTCCACAGTTCTGACCCCATATGGCCAGTTACCAAAGTGTCCGTTTTTACTTTTGCGGAAAACGTACGTTAAGAATTGCGTTGTCTAACTTTTTAGCTAATAAATATGAGTGACAAATATTCCTTGCACTGCGAATAGCCCAAGCATGTGTCAAGTACGCAAAATAGCGTTTAGATGAACTTAAAACGAGGACGGCGTTTTGTTTCTTTAGCCAAGGCCGACTGGAGTAGAAATTGCGTGTCTTCCATACCGACTCCGCGACAGTTCTCGCGCATGTCTGGAAGTTAAAGCCTCCTAGCATTGCTTTGTAAAGTAAGATTTTGGCGATGTTAGGACGCGTTTACGCAACGACAGTTTTCTTGCTAACTAGCTTTTACTTGATGGCTGTTTTTACTAAATCTGATGGCTGCTTCTCGCTTTTACCGGACTATGCGGCTTTCGAGTTGTCTATACGTAGTAACCATGACAACGGCGCAGACGCAAATCTTCTCCTCGTGCCTCGTGACACGGCGTACGATGCTTGCAACATTTCAGCGCCGATTTGTTACAACAAGAAAACAATTTTTATTGCTGTACAAGACGACGGACTGTTTTTTGTGTATGCCGGCATTCGATGGTTTGTCTTCGATTCGGTAGCCACGAAATGGACGTCATGTTGGATTTTGAATTCTCGTTGATAGTAGCTATTTATTCTGCCGTCGTTTGATCACTGCTAGAAGCTGTTTTTTTAGCGAGAATAGCAAATTTTGGAAATAGCGTGAAATGGCAACACTCTTGTAGCAATGTTTAAAATTACTATAGCACTTTGTTCCTTATCCGTGTTATTTATAATACATACAATTTGTTATCTATTACCGCATTCATTTAGTAGCAACGAGAAACTAATCATCATAAATAAATAACGGTTGACTAGCAAATGGCATTCGGTGAGCGACAATGACTTGTTGGCTAAACGCGCCCTTAAATCAACTGGCTTGGAGCCAGGAGCTGAAATCTACTGCTTCTTTCTCAGACGGTCTTGTACAAATGGTGCAATACATAGCGAGAATTGCACGTGGATTACCCCCGTGTATGGCATTTGCTTGATCCTGATAAAAGGTTTGTCAGTGATCTGGAGACGGATTGGGTAGCCAGTTCGAATCCGAGTCACACCACTGTGATGAAACGTAAGCGCATAAAGGTGGCTTACTGTGCTACGTTATTTCGGTGTTTGGTCCTACAGACTGTCGGAAAAAGAATTTTTTCCACTGTTTTTTTTTTTTATATTTTTTTAATCGTTAACAGCCTACAGTTCTAATTGCAAACAAACACGACATTTCATTCTTCGTATATTCCGGCAGTACGTTTCCGGCAATTCTGAATGGGGAACCTTTTGGCTGCTTGTCGGTCCCGCGCCAAGCACGGCCCTTCACAGTTCTAATTGCTCACCCCGGAGTTTCATTCTTCCCATACTCCGGAAGCGATCTCCGGCACTTCTGATTAGGGAGGGTTTAGGATCACGCACCATGTCCCCCCCCCCCCCTGCCCTCCATCACAGTTCTGATTGTATGCTGCCAGATATACAGCTGCCAGCCTGCAATCAGAACTGTGGGAGGGGGGGACGCGGAATTATAAACATCCTAACCCTCCCTAATCAGAACTGCTGGAAGATCGATGCTGGAGTATAGGAAGAATGAAATTCCGGGTGTGACCAATTAGAACTGTGAAGGGCCGTGCTTCGTGCGGGTATGATAAACACCCTGAAGCCTACCCATTCAGAATTACCGTCAGATGTGTGTTCGAGGTTTTTTGGGGGACAACCAGTCCAGGGAAACAAAATTCCGGGGGCAAGTTATCTGGGGACGAAAAGCCCTACCTTCATCATTTTGTTAGGAGTTTGTTCTTGTTTGGTTTTACTTTTAATTTCGGTTGGCCCTTTGAACGTATAATAGTTTCCTAAAGCATTGAAATATCAGGCATATATCTAAGTTTTGAAATGTACGTAATTACTTGGCCGAGCGGGATATGCTATAATACATTTTTTTATTTTTTATGTTCTGATTTTTCCCAGCACCTTCCCTTTCATCTGCCACATTTTGAATTTTAGCCGCATGAGATTTATCCTCAACATGACAAAATATTAAGGCAGAGCCAATCATCTTTTTCTACCAGAGCCGATCATTAAACAACACTGGCCGATACCAGATCCCGATTATCGATACCAAATCCCGATAACCGATCTCACTTCCCAATTAACTGAAGACTGTCACACTGAAAACAGATACCAAATATGTAAACATGTTTGAATAATTTCTTAATACTGTCATGCGTCTGACACTCGTAAATTCTTCGAAACAAAAGATGCCCGTGTTGGTCGTGCGTTGTCAGGCAAGACAATAGAGTTTTCTGCTTCCAACTCGATGCTACCTAACGAGCCGTTTTCGTCGCCTGGTAAAGGCATTCAACCAAAACGTTCCGAAACGGATTTTAGGCAGCTAATTTGGAAGTATTGTGTTGAATGTTTACGCCAATTTGCGAAGACAGTGCCCTGGCCTTTTGAAGACGTGGTCGAGCGAACAACCAGGTTCCGTTTATAAAACCAAATAAAGAGGAGCAAGCGAGTCAAGTGGCGTATGAATACACACCTGCATCGTGTAATGGGGCTTTGTTGCTAGGGGTGGAAATCCTAGAGCGGTAACGTCACATCTCGGTAAAAATATCCCCCGGAAAAAATGGCATTCGGACATTTTTCTCCCGGCTTTTTTCCCCTGGACTATTTCCCCCCTCGAAAACGATGGTGGTCAAATTCCTCCCTTAACTCGTATATTCGTGATTTAACGGTATCCCCCCAAGATTTTTTCCCCCAGACATTTTCCACAATGCCAAAACATAACTCCGCGACGTTGGAGTTTGCAAGTCAGCTCTGGTCGCCTCATCTTTTAAAGGATGTGGATAAGTTTGAATTCCTACAAAGGCACTTTACAAAATCATTGCCTGGAAAATCATTGCCTGGTGTGTATTCTTTGCCGTATAAGGAACGTCTTGCTCGGCTCGAGTTTGATTCTCTGGAACTCCGTAGGATTGATCTTAACCTACAAAATTCTTCACCATTTTTCTACCGGTCGAGCTTCCTTTATTGGAACTTGAAACTTTTACTAGGACTAGAGAGCTGGTTCATCAGTGTTGTTCGTCAGTGTCGTCTCGATACCAGAAAAGTTATTTTACTCATGTTGTGTTAGTTTGGAATGCCCTTCCCGAGGTGGTTGTCTCTACCACGTCGGTGGAGGGGTTTAAATGTGGGTTGAACAAGGCTAATCTTCGCCAGCATTTGTTGCGGCATATGTCCCATAATCAACAATGGGTTTGCATTTTACAGCTTGCTTTTTGTTTTCGTTCTTATTTACCGGGGGGCTGGGCGTAAGCGGTGGGTCTCCCCACCCTGTCCTGTCTCACTGACCTTTCATGGTTGCAAATTGTATTTTATTATTATTATTTTTATAAAGCAATTTGTTTAAATTCATTAAATGTGCTTACATTAAAAATGGTACCGTAACCATTTTACTCGAAATTCACGGAGTGAGGGGAGGGGGGGGGCGGTGGTAGTCGTCTATCAACGGGCAGGAAACGAGTTGCATTCGGTGAACTAAATCTGGTTTAAAATTTGTTCTGTGATGATGTTATTGTAAGGCGAGATGGCTTCTGTCGGTGGCGTGCAGCGAACGTACTTAAATCGAGCGCACGCTAGCTGAGTGAATCGTAGCTCGAGCGCACTTACCGAGTTTGATTTTCATTATTTTCGGCAGTGAGTTACCGGCAGTACTGATTTGAGTTGATTTTTGGATATTCGTCGTTCCAGCTCAAGAGCGCCCCCCCCCGCAGTTCTGATTGCACACTGCCAGAGGCACATACGCGCTCGATTTGCCTTCTATTTTGCCTTTGTGCTCATCAAGCTGTGCTCGAATTAAACACTCATATAGCACGTAACCCTCCTGTTCGTCTCTCTGAGTTTTGCACTACAACTGACAGCATGTAATACCGTTTAAGCGTTTTGATGTACTTGTGTAGGGTTTGGATATTGTTTTACAATAATATCCCGTATAATATTCTCAAATATACAAAGCCAACAACTTCAGTCTGGAGTTATCTTAGTGTAGGCACATATAACGGATATTGTTCAGTTTCAGTTCACTTCAAATCCCAACGTCCACCTTGTATTAAAAACGGAGCAAGCTGGAGCGACCCTACTTTCGTCAAACCACAACACCAGTGAAAAGAGAGTCTGAGCTGGATTCCCCTACAATTCACGAACGCGTAGTGGAAACAAGACTACTGGACAGTAAGTAGTACGTCACTTCCGGATCAGGGAGGTACTGGGCTGAACGACGAAAGAGACGCTCTCTTGTCTGGCACACTTTACCGAATCAACATCTCTATTCTTGGGCATATTGTTCACCTTGAAATGTAGTTTTCCACCCTTGTGGTGCGTTTGTGTCATTATAGCGATCATCCGTTGTCAGTTGAGTATGACAAAGTGTAAATTGTACACTGATGAGCAATTGTAGTGCATTATTTATTGATGAAACTGAACTGTTCCCCATTACGTTTCTGCAGTCAACAAATTCTCGTTAATCTGTCCAACCATAGCTATGAGACAACGACTGACCACGAACTTTTGCCTGAGTGTTGGTTGCCATAGCTACGATCGCGTTTGTCGTGTCTTTCGTAGAAACCGTAGCAGTCTGAATATGCTGTAGAGTAAAGTATAATTTAATGTGTTGCAGCATTATGTTAAAAACTATTTTCTTCGACGTGTGCCAGTAGAGCTAAGTTCTACGAAACAATTACACGAGTTCTAAGTAGCAGGTAGGGGAGGGGAGTATACGCCGGGGGGGGGGGGCGCGGGGGGGGAGAAAGACACAACGTAGGCGGCATTAGGAAATTGCTGGCAGAAAGTTTCAGTTAAGAGACGAATACGCTTTTAACTCTACTTCAAGGTTTGGCGTTAGAACAAGGAATTAAATTATTTACAAAAATATATACGTAGACCATTAAAAATGTACGATGTGCGTGAATTCGTCCCTACTCTTATGGACAAAAGCCCCCTACAAAGGCGACAGTAGTGCCAGGTGAAAGATAATTAAATTAATTTAATCTTTTGATGGAGGGCAGACAAAGTGGCCGATGTCTGTAAAGCCTGTCGTGGTGAATAAATGAATTTTAGATAGAGAAATTGTTAAGTGCACAACTGTGTTAAAAATGTAGCAAATTGAGTGCAAGAATGTTTCATACGACAAATTGAGTCGAATGGAATGTAGAGATGTGGAATGGGACATGGAAACGCGGTACTTGCGAGTTTCTGCCAGTGAACTCCACCGAATCGAATGGAACACTAAGGGTGGTAACTTCCGTAACGATTGCAAAATGATAATTGTACAAACTGAACTATCTATGGGGCAAAACAATACGCTACTAAATTCCACCCTGGAGAAATGACTATGTTTAATCCTATACCAAGCGAACTTAAAAAGTTACTTTCCTCCCAAAGCCATTTTTTTTCGATCCTCCACATCAAGTACGGCCCCAAAGTTAAATTTACTTACCGTTAGTCAATTCCTTGCTAAAAATCCGTTTAAAATGTGGCGTCTAGGAGATTTTCTGTTGAACACTGGGAACTAATTTAATACCATCCTGCGATTATATGATTCTTCGCACGCTTACAATAACCATGACGTTTCATCTGTGCGTGTGGAAGTAATAAGCTAATAATTACCAATAGCTCAAAAATCTAAACGACTAAAGCGGTAAAAATTAAAATTATTTAATGCACGGTGTTGACGTCACGACAACACATCCCAATGCCGTTATGTACGGTTAATCTGAAAACCTACACACGTGACCGTGGGTTAATTTTGATAACCCACACTTTTTTTTTGATAATCCAACACTTTTTCCGCGCTCCACACAACCACTGCTCCACCATGTGACATACTTTGCAAAACTACCGTACACAACACAAATTTAACCAACATAAATAAGCACATTTGCAACCTGCGACATTTATCGTACTAACACGAAAAAAAAAAACCTCGCGTACGATGCTAGCCCCCTCCCCACCCCCATCCATGAATGAATGGTCCAAGCCGGACCCGTCAACTTTTCGTTCCGACGGTACGAAAACTAGCCTACTGACACCTTCTAAACACACCTAAAAACCTACGAGACTCAAGCGAATAGCGCATTTTATACGCTATGTCTTATTTAAACTAATAAAGTAGAAAAAATACGGTTTTACCTTAAACACAAATGTCGGTAACTAGGACTGGAGATAGGGACGTCCTCGTGTACGTGAGACTTTCGCAGACAGGAAGTTTAAACCGGAAGTTTGAGTTCAGGAATTTACGTCATAATTCACAAATAAAATTTTCAAATAAATTTTTTTTTAATCTCAAATGACTAGATGTGTTGGCTCGACGTCACACCTTAGCATTAAAACACATATCCGTGAAGTAGACCGAGTTATCCCGAAATAATTGATCGTCTGCTCGAAACGGAACAGTCCAAAGATCTAGGGGTAGCAAAATCGAACTCGCGCTGACGCGCTCGTTCGATTTCACAACCCCTCAATCCTTGGACTGTTCCGTTTCTCGCAGACGGTCAATTATTTCGGGATAACCCGGTCTATACTTCACGGATATCTATTACTTATGCCAATAGATCGTCGTAGAAAAATTATAAGATACTAGCGTAACAAATTATAAAGTTCGATGTTAAAAACGAAAATCTTTCCGGTTTGCGACGACACAATTTTTGCGTTCTTGCTGTTTCGTCTTCTACGCCCAAGGCCAACTGAGATAGTATCTGCGGTCCCCACTAGCTACGGTTCTAGCCACCCGTCGCCTCCAATTTTTTTATCCGTTTGAGCCCAACATTTTTGCTTAACAATGAGCCCCTGAATCCCCAAACAGTGGCCAGCTATGGTTCCAGGACGCGGAAAATTGCGTTTCTAAATCTAAAATTTGTTTTTGTACCAATTTTTCGATTTAGATGCGCAATCTTCACGCTTCTGCATTTTATACAATTTTTCACGCTTTTAAACGACTTTTTTTTCTAATTGTCCTGCAATTTAATTTTGCTACTGGTTTATTTTTTTGAGAAAACAATAAAACAACGAAATAATTTCGTCGTGTGTGGACCACTACAGCTATGTTGGTGACTTCAAGCTGGGAAGTGCTAATAAAACACTGCAACAAACGAAATCGTTATAAACTAGCTTTTCTCGGAATAACATACGCCGGGATAGTATACGTGAACCATGTCGTCCCACCGTCCCGTTCGTTGTCGCATAAGCGTTGGCGACCGTACGAAGAGTGGACATGCTCCTCCTTTACCATTGCTACATTGCAAAGAAAGAACATGCTCCCCTTTTTCACTGCTGCCGTGAAAAGAATTAACATGGTCGCCTTATCGCATTGTTTTACTGCATTTGTATTGGTTGTCACAATGACTGTGTTCTCCGTCTGTCTACCCTCGCCTATGGTACGGTGCAAGCGAAGTAGATACGTAGATGGCTATGACTGCAGGTAAGGGGTAAAACTTTGAAATGGTAGCTTTCTTTATTCGTATTCTTGTTTTAACATATTAAAATGACACCACAGAAGGAAAGCAACACTAACAGTTGAAAATGTCATGTGGCCAAGCACCCTATAAAATTCACTGTAAAATCAAGGGTAAATTATATCCCTCCTTTTGTTAATTTCGCCCCTAAACGTTGAAGGTGAAAATCGCATTTTTGTGATTCTAGCTATCGAGAACGAAGGAAAAAAATTAGAGGATAACGTCTGCAAGCAGCTGGTTACAGCCTTGTATCGATGTTTATGGAAAGTATGAATAACTGAAATTGTTTAAAGAATTTTATTCTTAATCACGAGAAAAAAAAACAATTAACGGGTTCCCAGCAACCTGGAGAACCTGGAAAATTTAGGGAATTTAAACCGTGTTTAAAACTCAGGGAAAACTCAGGGAATTTTGTGATTTTTAACAAAAAAACCTGGAAATCTCAGGCAAGTTACACAATGTCTAAAACTCTTGGAAAACTCAGGAGATTTTGGGATTTTTAACAAAAACCTGGAAAACTCACGGAAAGCAAACAAAGCCACTCTTTTAGATATAGGCCTAAGTGCATTAAACCCATTACATTAAGCCAATGCGGTAAAAAATGTTGGCTTTTTATTTCTGTACTGAACCATGAAAGTTTATTACATCGGGCCATTCTTTTTCACTCTCTCAGTCCTACAAACAAGTAAAACTGTTTAAATGTGTAAAAAAATTGTCCTTCTTCAATTACGGCAAATAGCCAGGAGATTAACCTCAACAACTCTAGAAAACGTGGAAAACTCAGGGAAATTATTTCACTATTTTTGGGGGAACCATAAACTAAATTCACGGCGTCGTTTAGTATATTTCTGAATGGTTTAATCCCGCAAATGGCTCTTAAAATCTCCTTGTTCATTCATAACTTTAACGCGTAATGACGTTTACGGAGGATTTTATGACAAAGTTGGTCATTTGATTACAACGCCTTTGTGAAAGTACGCATTCAACAGAAACTTGGAAAACTCTCCTTTCGCCCAGTGTTGGTCGACGATACTAAGTCTGTCAGAGTTGGATATTTTGTTACGGTATAGTCACTTTTTTTCTGCTGAACCTTTGGTTAAATCAGCTAAAAAAAAAAAAAAAATACAACGGGAAAATTCGATATCTTCTCCGGGTGGGAGCAAAATTTTAGCCCATTTGGCTTTCCGTCACAAGAATGTTGTCGTCACATTGAAATAGCATTCAAAATGCCCTAGGCCACGTCCATATCTACGTTTTAAGCTAAGAAAACTTGAAAAACGGTTCATTGGTTTGATCTACAGGTGAGGGCAAAGGGTCCCAACAACAACAACAACAACAAGAAATGGCCATGCTGTCTGTGGACGCCGAACGGTTCGATTGTCATTAAAATTTGTAATGGGGTGAAATAGTTACGGCACGACTCCAAATATTGAATTTCGTTAGTCTAAGTCAATTCTGGGCGAAATTATAGTAGTTCAAAGTTTGACATTTAACATGGAACTTCATGTTGAGGCTTACGTAAGGATCGCTCTCTGGTCTTTGATTAACAAGCTGCACATTTCAATGCTGTAGGTAGATACGAGATACGACATATTCCCATCGGCTGTCACTACTATTAAGCACCAACTTATTCATTCTCAAGTTGCGACTTTCAAATCGCGTTTTTTTAGTCTTCTGTACAGCCGTACCGGCTGAGAAGAATATTGCAACGACTTTGTCCGTCCGTCCGTCGCTTTTTTCAACTTAGCAACGGTACCAGATATTGACGACCATTGTTTACAACGTTAGATTCAGTGTGAGAAGTTAGTAAAATAACATGGCAAATTAAAACATCGTTACTTCCTCATAGCTAATGGACTTCTTCGACGTAACTAAATTAAATAAAACATTTGATCGTCGAATTAAAATCCTAAATTAAAATTCTCAATAAAAATAAATGGATTTTAGCTTCGTTTAAATCGTCTCGTCGCATTATTGCATGAATGAATAGGCTTACCGTCGAACCAAATTCTCCATTAGGCATATCTTCTACTTAACGAAATTAAAACTGCATTTTTAAAATTAGGCCTAAAAAATGAAAATTAGACCTAAATCATGTTACCATGGGTATGTCAAGTTGCTACGAGTTGCTGTTGGCTTCATCAACAGCGTCTCTCTCGTCACTTCCCTACTACCATTGATCTATATAGGCTACGTTGCACGTTACGTTGTAACACTGTAACTGTGTGCATGAAGGCGCACCGTGTTGCCAAAATGAATAGGCTTACTATACAATCCATATCTCCGTTAGCTGCTACTTACGAAATTAAAACTGCTGGTCAAAATTAGGCCTAAAAGCTGACAATTACGCCTAAAATGTAAAATAGGCCTAAAAGCTAACACATTTTTTACCGGTAATTGTGATGGCTACTGCTTTTAGATTAGTATAATAGAGATAGCTGTTGTAGTGCATGATAGAGGTTTGCGCCTCAACATTGGAAGTGGCGGAATTGTACAGAAGACCGGTGCGACTAGGCAGTCGCTGTAGCAGCTTGTTTAACACCAAAACATATTTCTATCCCTTCGACACAATTCAGCTTACGTTCAGTCGGCTATATCATGTAAAACTGCGGTGTAATTCTGCTATGCGTAAATCTGCAATCAGTAGGCTATAATTATGTAAAACTAAATCTATAAATGTGTTCCAAAATTGTTTATTGATTTCCCCAGATCATTACGAAGGTAGTTGCGATACGAATTCGGATTTTCGTAATAAGTTTCGGACAATTATGTGGTTTAAAAATATAAACGAATTTTATCTACCGTACTTTACTTGCTGTCTTGCTCTTTTGGTCTTTCGACGCAAATGTACAAAGGTACTCGGAATGACGGAAGACTACGCTCATCCATCGTCAAAAACGAAATTTCTTTAAATGACGCTATAAATAATTTAATTAATAAATAATTTTTTCTGTAAGGCAAATTATTATTATGATTAAGATTAGTTTTAATTAATGTAAATAGTCTGAGCGATGACGTAACAAAACCGAACGCTGCCGAAATTTCCCTTAGTCGGCTGGACCCACATTTCTTTCAAGTTGACAAACACCGCCACCGCATTTTTTTTGCACAAATTTCTAAACAGCATACCTGTACGCTGATGTTGTCAATAGTCACTGTACCATGGACGACGGTATCACGTTGGAAGACCTCGTTAGAGGTTAGCTACTTTGAAATCAATATAGTTAATTCTGAGTTTAAATTCGCATTTTAACCTTCTAACCTCCAATTCACCCACAGTTGTACTTTAATTTCGTCGGATCAATTGAAAAATTGTGTTTAGTTTTGAGATGTGGCTGACCCGATTTGCTTGTGGCCCCTTTTTGGCCACAACCACATTAATTTGACGTATGACATGTGGAATTCAAAAAGGAGTCTTCCAGTGTAGAAAGATGTGGAGGGGGAAGGGAGGCGATAGTTAAGTTAAAACCTGCAATAAAAAGGCCCACATCATTTTAGTAATACTATAAAATAAATAACTCACCCGTCTTTATATGTGCTGTAAGCTAGTTAAGAGATAAATAGACCCCTAGATTTTATGATGGTGGTAATTAGCATTCTGAATGGTTAAATGT
>JAHWFP010190454.1:0-48390 GCA_023313725.1 Lithobius niger
GACAACAAGACAACAATTTTTACTGCAGTAGAAGACGACAGACTGATTCTGAATGCCGGGATTCGATGGTTTGCCTTCGATTCGATAACCACGAAATGGATGTCATGTTGGATTTTGATTCTCGCTGCGAGCAGCTATTTATTCTACCGTCGTCGAAGCTGTTCTTTGTGCGAGAATAGCCAATTTTGGAAATAGCGCGTGAAATTGCAACAATGTTGTAGCAATGTTTAATGCTACAATGTATGATGTGCGTGTGTTTGTGTGTTTGTACCTCTACTCTTCTGGAACCAAAGCACCTACAAACATGGGAGTATAGAACCAAACGAAAGATAATTAAATTGCGCTCAGTTTAGGCCTATTTTCATTGCTGTAACTTGATATGATGACCCTCAAAAACGCGAAAAACCCTGAAAAAATAACGTCATGGCTTTTTTTTTGAACCATCATGATGTTTGATGGCTGTCAAACATTCGTGATGTCATAGTTTGTTCATGATAAGTTTCTCCCGTATTTGAATAGTTTTCACCGACTTTGTAATGCTTTTGCAACAAACCAAGGTCCCAAAATTCACGTGCGAAAGAGCAGTAGGAAATCACAATACCTCTCCTAACAACGCATTACTGTTTTCAGTTTGTTTTCGGGCCAGCCATTGTTGACACGTCGTGCTATGAACTTTGAATTTTAAATTAATTCATGTTTAAATTCTTGACAAACAAACCATCGTGAAATTGTTAGTTTTGAGAATTTTTGAGCTGATTCTTTGTGAATTTGTGATGTCGAATTACAGCATTATGCACTGTACAAGACTAAATGGAGACTTCGGGCCGTGAAGAAGTGAGAATTTCAATTTGAAAGGTTGGCTTAATATCTTTAGTTTATTTTGTGGCATTTTCACCATGTTGAAGGTACTGTTGGTCAAGTGTATTCAAGTGGGTCAAGTGGTTTTAGTGTAACAGCGTTGAAACGGCCTTGCAGCAGGGATGGATAAGGCTTCTGCAAGCCAAGGCCGACTGGGGAAGAAATCCCGTGTCTCGCCTCCTGGCTCATTGCCAGTTTAGGTGCATGCCAGCAAGGGGATGGCTTCTTCAAGCAAAAGGCCGGCTGGGTACAAATCGCATGCCTTGCCTCCTGTCTCAATAACATTTCAATCACGTGCCGGAAAGGGAATAGCTTCTTCAGGCCAAGTCCGACTGGGCTACAAATTGCGTGTCTCGCCGTCAGCAGCGTAAGAGTTGCAGCATGAAACCTCCTTGAGTGTAGCGAGACGACGCGGAATAAGCGAGCGAAGTGAGCGACTCCGCTAGTACATTTAATTTTGTTATGTATTACAGCATTCATTTAGTAGAAACTGGAAACTAACAGTAAATAAATAACGGTTGACTAACAAATGGCGTTCGGCGAGCGAGAAGGTCTCGTTGCGTAAACGCACCCTAATACAAAAAAGTCACAAATTTACCTAGGAAAAAAATCAAAAGGAAAAAGTTGAAAAATGTTAGTATTTTGAATAATTTCTGTGGCCTTTATACACTCTGGCAGTGAGTATCTAGAATTTCCGATTGAGAAGGCTTTAGGACATTTATCATTCCCGTGCGAAGTCTCCCCCCCACACGTCCCGGGGTTTCATTCATCATATATTGGAGAAAGGCTTTGGGAAGATTAGTGTTCCCGCACGAAACACGACTCTGTACAGCTCTGATTGAGATCGATGCGTTCATCTTGGTAGTGTGCGCTCGATCATACGAACAATAAGCAATAAATACTCACAATCAATAAATTTCGGCTTGAGATCTCATACTGAGGGATGATGTTCAAATGGACTGTCCTAAATTTGCCGCGTCTCGGCGCCGAAGCACACGATTTTTAAAACAGTTAATTTTTTCCTTTTTTCCTGGGCCTTACCTTATTTTCTGTGACTTTTTTTCACCCTAAGACGAGAGGGGAGGGAGTGGCCAGTTAACGACCTAAGTAAATAAAGCAAAATTTTAAAAGGTGGAAATATGAGAAAAAGAAGGTCCTCAGAAAACTGGATATACAGGGGAAAAGACCCCTTCTTGGGGGGAGGGGGGGCTTAAAGTTAAAACTTACGTAATACCGGCGGGGGGGGGGGGGTTTAGCAATTGATGACGAGGAGGGAGGCGGGGCTTGGAAATGGCTAATTTCTTGATGACGTAATACTTGAACGGTCCCTGAACACGGTGTGAATAAAGTGAATAATCCCTTATTCACCGTGTATAAATGTTTTCCATAAAATTCCATAAAATGTTTTCCCTTTTCCCCAAAATTCTGTTATACGGTATTATGTGATCACGATATCGAACACGCTTTGAAATAAAACCTTAGTTCTTGATAAATTTAAATAAATCAACAAGCATACATATACATCACTAATCATAAATTATAAATACATATAACATACACATATAGCCACTCACACGAAACAGACTTAAATATAAAACAACAACACCAACAAATATTAAAAAAAAAAGCCTATATACTACACAAATTAAGCACACAGACACACGTGCACACACCCACAACACACATACACAAAAAACATTAAACATTTCAAACGCAAACTGAGTTCACTTTACAGGGGTCTCCAAACTACGGCCCGGGGGGGGGGGGGGCAGATGCGGCCCGTGCTTTATTTTCCACTGAATGCGAATTTTTCAGTTGTTTGCCGGTTCCTTGAGTGAAGCGCAGGTTACTTTCTCGAAATTACTAAGACCAAGACTTCGTTCAGGAACGGTTGAGGTGCATTAGCACTCTCTGCTCCGCATTGGAGTTTCCACTTTGAAATCACAACATCGTTAAATTGCGATTTGAGAGAACTAACCCGACAGTTCCCAACAGTGGTGTGTGGGTGATGGGGGTTTAAGCCGCCCGCGCACTGAGCGACTTAGCCGCGCGGCCAGGTCGCTGCAGCCAATGAGAATGCTTACCGTTTATGTAAAACCACGCACTAATCATTTTCATTGGCTGCAGCAACCTGGCCGCGCGGCCAAGTCGCTCAGTGCGCGGGTGGCCTTAATGGGGAGCAACTGTAGTTTTGGGGTAGGGGTGAAAGAATACTGTTTTCTTACTTTCCAAAAACACAACATAACCAAGGTATTGGGGCTAGGTCACTCCTCACTACACCTGGGTGGTGGTGGTGGTGGTGGTGAGGGGGGGGGGGGGGTTCACCACTGGACCAGACAAGAAAAAAGATGAAATGCGAGTGATCAGCAACTGCGCTGTATGGCCTCATTTTGAAAAGTTTGGGGAACGTTGCTTTATGACATGACAATTGAGTAGTCCTTGTTCCCTGGAAATGGAGTTCAAATTATAGTTCGTTGTGTTCGAGTGAACTCTAACCCGTTTTTATCCGTGTGCACTCACAGCTATGAGTATGGGGATACGAGGTCCAATGCTTTTTCGTTCAGTTGAGGTTACTTGTGTTGTTATAGTCAAGCTACCAGTCATCCGATCTAACAAAGTTTCAGTCTTTTCTGTCACATTGTTATTTTTCCTGAGGTGCCTGAAAACGGCCAAACTGCCTTACTGTAAAGACACAACAGTCTCTGTGGTCACCATGCTCATACCTGGCTAGAACGAATGTTACTGTTATCATGAATCTGGATGGGAGGCACACTCGCATGTGTCTTAATAACAAGGGAAGCAATTGGCGGTTTTTGGCCGAATTTGCTTACTGTTTTTTTCTTCCTTTTATGGTATTGTTAGTTTTTCGAAAAATACCTCTAGACTAGGGCTGGAGAATGCGTAATTTCAACCAAGAATGCTGACGTTTCACTAAGCAGAATCAGGAGCTAATACACATACAGTCAACACTCTTGATACAGTGTATACAGTATATGTTGTAACTATAGCTTCACATTCCATCCATTTTCACAAGGTCGCCTGGGAGAAAAGCTGTGGGTTTCGTTTCCCGGATCCAGGCCAGTTGTATGAACACCGCCAGAATCTTGTTTTAACAAAACAACGCAAAAAGACGTCAACTTTCCGGCACGTGCGTGAACCATGGTGTCGAGTCGCATAGTGATTTCACACGGAATAATGTTTGCGTGCCGTGCCGTCCCATGCCGTGCGCAAGCGAGCCACGACGGCCGCTACGTAACAACCGGCCAGCACGGGCTGGTGCTGCTCGGCGCTTTAATTATTCCGTCTGAAATCCAAACGCGTGCCGTGCCGCGCTGCTGGAAATGCTAACAAAGCTTCATTGTAGGTAAAAATTTCCCGCCACCGGTTGTTGTCAAAAAAAGGAGGCTGACAACAGCCGCTTATAATTAAACCGCCTGAAATAAAGTGGCGCTGGCCCTCCAGAATCTGCTAAAGAGGGTTGGCCGCGTCGGGCCGCGGCCAGCTCCCAGCCCGAGACGTATTATGCCGTGTGAAATAACTAATAGGCACGACACGCGAGTTCTATCCCAAGCGGCCTTAGTTTGAAGAAGCCTAAGCCACCTGCTTCACTGCTTCACGCTCGCATGCCTGGACTAATAATAATAATATAGGTTTGTTGCAAACGCAACCGGAGCGACAAGGACTGGGTCGTCACTGACTGCCGTCCGATGTTAAAACTAAAAAAACTAAAAAAACTAAAAAATATCAAATTATAAAAGTTTGACAGTGAAAAGTTTAAAACAAGGACGATGACTCGGCTGCAGTGGAAGGGTTGAAGGTATGGGGTTGGGGTCACGAATGCCTTACCACCAAGGTTAGACCTACCAGGGACCACAATGGTCCCCGATGGCATCGCCAAACGTGAGGGACAAATGCAGGGAAAAGCCGGGTAACGCTGTCAATGTTTCTTTAAAAATAAAATAATAAATATAAATAAAAAATATATAAAATGCATCGTAGATAATAAAAATAATAAAACAATGAAATGAATGAAATTGGTGTAGTGAAAGTTAAAAACTGAAGTGGGAAGTAAGACTAGAGCTATATACAATTTAAAAAAGATGTGTATAATAATAATAATAATAATAATATTCATTTGCACAATAGCAAAGGGCTTGGTAGAGCATTTCACTTATAACAAACTAGCTCAGATCACAAATTAATTTGTTCGTCAAAGAAAAAACAAAAATACATAAAAAACAATAAAAACCAATAAAAAAAACATTGTATAGGGTCTAATTACATAACTAAAATACTCTATGCAGGAAATCGGTGAGGCAAACAGCCTTCAGACGTATTTTAAATGAAGTGAGTGTATTTGCCTCACTCAACTGTAGCACGAGTGGTATTTTTTCGCACTCATCTATTGGGTTTAAAAGCATATTTGTAACGTGGGTTATCCCCAAAAAATAATTTCGACCAGTCGTTCCACATTTGGCCACATGGGATCGCAACACAGAACGAGAGACGGATCGTGACGCGTCGGGTAGAACGGACGCTAGGCTTAAAGGTGCCTTTTCACCTTTTCAACTCCTAGACGAAGCACCGCAGAATCTTCGAGAAATATAAAGAAAATAGCGGTTAATTTAAACAAGGAACAACACTTTGCAGCAGCGCCGCGAATTTTCATAACTAAAACGAGATCACGTGACCCACATCAGCCTATTGGATGACGGTGAATCTGGAACGTGAATGCTGTGTTTAGAAAATGTAATGGGCAATAGGGATGTTTTTAAAGTCAGCGGCTTGCGAGTCGCTTGGCCGCGGGGAACGCTTTCCCATTGAAATAACAAACAGGCAGCGTTTCCGCAGCGTTTCAGCGTTTAAAGCCGCTGACTTTAAAAACAGCCCTAATGCTATCAAAATGGTGAACCGGTGCCTTTAACAGGAAATTAACCAAGGAGTTGAAGAAAAAAAAAACAACCCTTTCGTTGTTGCATTAAACATGTACAAATTAGCACCAAGCCTTACATAAGCGTATAATTAAATGAAAACAAGAGTCTCGTAGTGCATTTGTGCATTGGCACCGAAACCAACAGCAGCAGCAACGGCACCTCGCGCCTGGTAGGAGGGAAAGCTTTTCAGGACAGCATGCTTCAAGAAGGGGCAGCTTCGAGACCACCTTGAACCTTATTTTTTTTTTTCAACATGGACATGGCTGATAGAATATAATAGAACTGATAATTAGAAAGTGGAGATCATTAGACGTGGGGTGGACGGGGGGGGGGGGGGTGTTTTGAGTCACATGATACGCTGATATTTCGCCAGCGTGAGCATGAACATAGAATGGAAGTGATCATTAGAAAGAGGGGATCATTAGGTGTGTGCGTGTTGGGGGAGGGGGGTTGGTCACAGAATGCGTTGTTTGAATAGGCTAAGCGAACGAAAATCATAGTTTGTTAGGCAGTGATTTGATATGAATTTGATTTATTAAACCATGCGCAATGGCTGTTTGCCGTGACGTCACCATGAGTTAGCCAATGACGAACGAGAACAACGGCTGTTTGGCCGTCTGATTGGACTACCCCAGTCACGTGATATGACCGTCACAGCAAACAGCCATGACGTGTGGTATAGAGACGCCATGGCCCGAAGCCGTACGCCCCCGTCATAGTTAATACGTCATTGCTCATAACAACTCCAGTGAGTCAATGAGCCAGTGTTCGCAACAATGTGAAGAAACTTAATTCGGTTGAACATACACATACACATGAGCAACCAACTAACGTGTTGCAACTCAGGTTTGCAACATTAGTTCAATTGGATGTACAGTAAATACTACAGACGTTTGGTATTTTCCTGGTTTTTTTCCCTCTTGTAAGATGAATTGGCTACATTTATTCAAAAGTATCTAAATGTTGCAAAAGCCATTTACGCGCAGGATGTACGAAAATCGAGGGAGGGTATGTCCTTTTAAGTAATTAAAAACGCTTTATTATTTACACGCACTTATAACTCTTCACCAATATAACACCAATTATCAGGAGATACACAAATCTTGATAAGCGAAACACGCACGGACAAATACTAAAAAGGTTGGGTGGAAGAGACCTTGGCACTAATGGCTGCCGATGAGACAGCAATTTTTGAGTAAGACGATCTGTGTCTATAGGGATTGCCATTGCATAATAGCATTTCTCAAGAAAAACATTCCAGTCACCCGAATTTATTAATAAGCTTGATAATTTTTGTTTTATTATTTTATTTTTATTTTTTCAAAATATCTAAACTTAGACAGACATTCCCCTTTCAGGTTGCATAAGCAAGGCACGGTTTGTTATCTGACACAGCAGCCTAGATAAACACCAAGGCTAGTAATGCTAATGCGAGTTGTTTTCCACAAGTCGTAGTTTTTGCCAGCCTGTTGGTGTGAAATCACATGTTGGCTCTTCAACCATGGCTAAACCGTTGGAAGCCTTTTGTGGTTCTACATTTTGGGACCTAGATGTTGTGTGGAATACGACAAATCCTGACTTCCCAGAATGTTTCCAAAAGACAGTGTTTGTTTGGGTGCCATCCGGCTTCCTTTGGATATTGGGGCCGCTGCAAATGTGTTATTTACTTCGAAGCAGCACAAGATGGTACATTCCTTGGACAGGACTGAACTTTACCAAAATATTCTTGGGAATTGTGTTGACATTGCTCATGATTGCAGATTGGATTCGCAACCTGCATCGGAGTAGCACAAACGAATATGTCCCGCCAGTGGATTTAGTTTCGCCTTTGATTAAGGTGATAACACTTATCCTGATCACCTCATTCATATACCTTGAAAAACGTCGGGGTCTTCAAACAACGGGAGTCAGTTTCGTTTTCTGGTTTTTAGTGCTCCTCACCAGTTGCTTCTCTTTTCGAACCTATCTACAAAGAATGATCGATGACACAGAAGAAGACATCTTTGCTTACACGTTGGAAATGGTGTACTTTCCCTTGGTTGTGGTCGAATTCCTACTTTGCTGTTTTTCTGACACGGCTTTGCTCTACAAGAGAGTTCACCTGAAGCAGTCAAAACTGTCCAAAGAATCATCACCTGTCAAAATTTGCCCTGAAGATCAGTCCTCTTTTTTCTCGCATATATTTTTCTCATGGTTCGATGGCATGGCCATTTTAGGGTACAGGCGACCCCTTGAACGAAAGGATTTGTGGGTCATGAATGAGGAAGACAGTTCTCGCAACATTGTCACAACATTTGAAAAACACTGGAAAGCAGAGGTTTTGAAACATAAAAATGCAACTCGCGCTATACGTCAAATGCCTTCTGGAAGTGGAGTAGATGAATCAAGTCCAAACGATGAACCATCACTGTTGGCAGCATTGTGTAAAACTTTTGGACTTCAATTTTTGTTTGGTGCCTTTTTAAAACTGATCTGCGATATACTAACATTTACCAGTCCTTTGATGTTGCAGCTGTTAATCGGATTTGTGTCCAATTCCAATGAACCTGTGTGGCGAGGCTATTTATACGCAGCAGTTATGTTGGTGTCGGCGCTAGTTCAGTCTATTATTACGAATCAGTATTTTCATATAATGTTCCTCATCGGCATGCGAGTTCGATCGGCTGTCATCTCTGCAGTCTACCAGAAAGCTATGAGAATGTCGAATGCTGCTAAACGTACCTCAACTGTGGGAGAGATAGTGAATTTGATGTCGGTGGATGCTCAGCGATTCATGGACTTAACTTCATATCTCAATCTTGTTTGGTCATCGCCTTTACAGATCATAATTGCTGTAGTTATGTTGTGGGGGAGTTTGGGACCCTCAGTTCTTGCTGGTGTTGCGATAATGATCCTCCTGATACCCGCAAATGGAATTATTGCAAGTAAAAGCCAAAAGTTGCAACTGAAAATGATGAGGACAAAAGATGAACGTGTTAAGCTTATGAGCGAAGTATTAGGTGGCATGAAAGTTTTAAAGCTTTATGCGTGGGAGCAGTCTTTTAACCGACAAATTACTGCTATTAGAGATAGAGAAGTTGAAATTCTAAAGTCAATAGCGTATCTAAATGCATTCGGAAATTTCATATGGATGTGTGCCCCTTTTTTGGTTATGCTTGCAACTTTTGCCACGTACGTGTTGATAAGTGTAGAAAACGTTTTGGATGCAAGCAAAGCGTTTGTTTCCCTTTCCTTATTTGACATCATACGAATGCCCATGTCTTTCCTTCCAATGATGATAGTAAGCATCGTTCAAGCTAATGTATCTCTGAAGCGAATGAACAAATTCTTGAACAACGATGAACTCGATAATTCAACAGTGACACACGATCCTTTAGCAGACCAACCTTTGATGATTGAAGGTGGAACGTTTTCTTGGGGCCCAGACGAGGAGCCAGTGCTGCATAACATCAATTTGCAAGTTAACGAAGGAAACCTTGTTGCAGTTGTTGGTTCAGTGGGGGCTGGAAAATCTTCGCTTATTGCAGCAATTTTAGGAGAACTGGTGAAATTGGAAGGCCGTGTCAACACCAAAGGATCTATAGCTTATGTCGCACAACAAGCTTGGATTCAAAATGCTACTTTAAAGAACAATGTTTTGTTTGGAAATCAATTTGACGATCGAAAGTACAAGGAAGTCATAGAAGCATGTGCACTTAAACCCGATTTTGATATGCTACCCGGTGGTGATGCGACTGAGATAGGCGAAAAGGGTATTAACCTTAGTGGTGGACAAAAACAACGTGTTAGCTTGGCCAGAGCTGTTTATAACGATTCCGAGATATATATCTTAGATGATCCATTAAGTGCTGTTGATTCACATGTTGGGAGACATATCTTTGATGAAGTTATTGGTCCCGATGGACTTCTGAAAAACAAGACTCGTATACTGGTTACACACGGCATTACATATCTCCCACAAGTGGATACTATTGTCGTTTTGAATAACGGGTCCATATCTGAAGTCGGTTCATACACCGAATTGCTGGATAAACAAGGAGCTTTTGCCGAATTTTTGACAACTTATTTGACCGAAGAAGGTGAAGAAGAAGACTTGGAAGGATTGGAGGAATTGAAGGAAGAACTAATTGCAAAACTTGGACCAGAAATAGAAAGGCGCTTGTCACAACCTTTAACACGAGTTTTAAGTATATCTGAACAGTCAGCAGCAGAAAGTCGCAAAGCTTCATTTGCCAGGAAACCTAGCATTGAACCATCTAGACGTTCAGTGCAGATAGGTGGAACAAAGGATCAAAAAGTGGGAACACAGCTAGTTACTGTTGAGACGTCAGAAACAGGAAAGGTGAAAACAGGTGTCTATATACACTATTTATCTTCTATTGGCATATTTACAGGACTGTTCATATTCATTGTTAACATCGGTTCCCAAGGTGCCACAGTTGGAGCAAACGTCTGGCTTAGCGAATGGAGCAATGATCCTCTCCCAGCCAATGGAACCCAAGATACAGCATTACGAGATCTACGCCTTGGCGTTTATGGTGCATTGGGTTTTGCACAGTCTTCACTAACTTTTCTCGGATCTCTCGCCATGGCTTTTGGAACAGTTGCTGCCTCTCGTTTGCTTCATGAAGAAATGTTGAACAATATACTTCGTTCTCCAATGTCTTTTTTTGATACAACTCCATTAGGGCGCATTGTCAATCGTTTCTCTAAAGATGTAGATGTTGTTGATTCTACACTGCCCTTTACAATCCGAGCCTTTTTGAATTGTTTTCTACAAGTAGTGTCAACTATAATAGTAATTAGCACCAGCACTCCAATATTCCTGGCAGTCATTGTACCTGTTGGCCTATTTTACTACTTTGTGCAGAAATTTTACGTCGCTACTTCACGTCAACTAAAGCGGCTTGAATCAGTTACTCGTTCCCCAATTTATAATCACTTTTCTGAGTCCATAAACGGAGCCATGACCATTCGTGCATACCACCGTGAAAGTGAGTTTGTCCGAACCTCAGAAATAAAAGTGGATGAGAATCAGGTTTGCTACTACCCCAGTCTTATATCCAACAGGTGGCTTGCTGTTCGTCTCGAGTTTGTGGGAAACCTTGTTGTTTTCTTTTCTGCTTTGTTTGCGGTGTTGGGCCGTGACACGATGAATCCTGGTATCGTAGGGCTGTCTGTTAGTTACGCATTGTCCGTCACAGTCGTTCTTAACTTTGCTGTAAGGATGACTAGTGAACTTGAGACCAACATTGTTGCTGTAGAAAGAATAAAAGAGTACGTTGAAACTCCTCAGGAAGCCGAGTGGAGCATTGAAGACCAGAAGCCTCCAGGCACGTGGCCACAAAGTGGAGAAATTGAATTTAGGAATTACGCCACTCGCTACAGAGCTGGACTGGAACTAGTTTTGAATGGCATTAGCTGTTCTATCAGCAGCGGAGAGAAGATTGGTATTGTTGGGCGAACTGGTGCTGGGAAGTCATCACTGACATTAGCCTTATTTCGCCTTATTGAGCCTGCTGGAGGTACAATTGTCATCGACGGTGTAGATGTTGCTAAGATTGGGTTACATGATTTGCGACAAAAGCTCACCATCATACCTCAAGATCCAGTGCTCTTTTCAGGAACACTTCGTATTAATTTAGATCCATTCGATACTAAGACCGATGAGGAACTATGGAAGGCGCTTGAACATTCTCATCTGAAAGCGTTTGTCCAGACTCTGCCAATGGGTTTACAGCATGAGGTTTCGGAAGGAGGAGAGAATTTAAGTGTGGGTCAGCGTCAACTGGTGTGTCTAGCTCGAGCATTGTTAAGAAAAACGAAGGTGTTAATTTTGGATGAAGCTACAGCTGCAGTTGATTTAGAAACAGATGACCTCATACAAGCAACCATCAACAAAGAATTCAAAGACTGCACCGTCCTTGTCATTGCCCACAGGCTGAATACTATCATGGATAGTACAAGAGTTTTAGTTCTAGATAAAGGAAAGATCAAAGAATTTGACTCACCAGCACAATTGCTTCAGAACCGCAAGTCTGCATTTTACAGCATGGCAAAGGATGCTGGGCTTGTGTGAATGTTAGACTAACGTGCATTGTTGGCAACATTACTGAGTTATGCGTATCCTCTGATGAAGTACAGTTTCACTGCAAGCACTACCTTCATCAGCAATTCTAAGTTCGTCAAGAGACTTAAATAATTAGTCCACTACGATAAATACAAGGTGTTCCATTCCTACACAGGTGACGTTCACAATCAGCCTACCTGTTAACTATGCTATTAACATGTGAATTTGTGAAACTGTTACATAATGAGGTATGCGAAATTCTGAGGTGCATGAAATGTATGCTTGTAGTGTATGATTAGTTTCGGGTTTTGTCTTTTATGGGAAGTCATTATCAAAAGTCAGTTGTAGGCCTGACGAAATCAAATAAAAAGTAATTTAGAATAACGTAGTGGAGACGTTTTTGTCAGAGATGAAGTAAGCAGAATTCTAATGCTTATAACTGGTTGTTGAACACGAGGCCAAAGAATAATAACAGGCAATGAACTGATAAGATATGCTTGTCTCGGTGATAATACTTTATACAGTTCTTGACAGTTTTACATCAGGGAAAATAAAAATTGTGGATTAAGGTTAAAGGTTATCTGTTTCCAATTTCATTTTTTTTCTATGTTGGAAATCAGACTGTTACAATTTAAAATCCCCTGAGCTTCGTTTCAAATCCACACGCACTTTAGGCCTCTATACAGATTGTACAGCAGCTGCTTATCCCAGCTCTGTGGATCCTATAGTGTTCGCGGCCTATCTTGAGTTCGCCCCAGAACGAATACAGATAATCGATTGTATGTTTTCGATAGCAGAGCACCTTGTTGATATCCTAGATGGTTACAAAAACAATGGCGGCCGTCGATTAAAGCCGCTCCCTCCAGGAAGATGTAGCCGCTCATAACATACCTGCAGGACTCAAGTTACGCTGCGCGTACAATAAGCCGATAAATCAATATAAAAGTGTTGGATGTTGATAATAGGATTGGTACGATGCAAAAGTATCACTTAGGGATTTGCGAAAATATGCTTTATTTTTTGAAGGGTGGATGAAAAATTATGAGAGACGATTAGAAATTTTTTTTTAGCTACGGTGCTGCTGTCGAGACGAAGAGAGATGCTATTTGCGTCAGAAAATCATTTATTGGGTCATTTGATTGTCGCACCACTTTCTCAGGCCGATGTTACCATCTATCTATCTATCTTCTATCCGCCCAAAACCAAAACTGGTGTAAGTGCAGTGAAAAATGGGCATACAATAAGCCAAACCATGTCCATTTGGCTGGTGTAACGGCTAATTGGGCAATGGCAAACGTAAGAATTATGAATTATGAATTAAAAATTTTATAGACACTCCAGACAAAAAGTAGAGGTGACTATTAGACAGTGGAATTCTTTGCATTCACAAGCCTATGAAAGTTGTGATATCCACCCAAAACCAAAACTGGTATAAGAGCAGCCGCCAAGTTTCCAAAAAGGGTCGGCCTTTCAAAGTAGTGATATCATTCAACCAGGGAAAGGCTGCCAAGGTTAATCCTATTAGCCAAGTTAATCGCACCTACTAATAGTTCAAAAGTTAAATGAAAACTAGAAGATTGCTACTAGCGGTAGCAATCTTCAAGTTTTCATTTAACGTTTAAAGTATTATTCCGTGCGATTAACTTGGCTAATAGGATTAACCTTGGCGGCCTTTCCCTGGTGGAATGATATCACTACTGTGAAAGGCCGACCCTTTTTGGAAACTTGGCGGCTGCTCTTATACCAGTTTTGGTTTTGGGTGGATATCACAACTTTCATAGGCTTGTGAATGCAAAGAATTCCACTGTCTAATAGTCACCTCTACTTTTTGTCTGGAGTGTCTATAAAATTTTTAATTCATAATTCATAATTCTTACGTTTGCCATTGCCCAATTAGCCGTTACACCAGCCAAATGGACATGGTTTGGCTTATTGTATGCCCATTTTTCACATGATTAAGTCTATTTAACACGAGCCCACTGGCTAACAAACGCTGATTTTCGTTCGCTTCACTCACTCAATCAGCGCATCCCCCTTCACTTGGCCCTCCCGAGGTTAACGTTAATCATTCAATCATGACCACATACTACAAACTCACGGAATGGTAAATGTTCATACAGTTATAATATTCTGGTGCCAGACAAAGATTACTAAAACTAATCAACTCACCAGCTGTTTAATAAAAACTAGTTGCAGTGTTATAAAACGGCCACCCGACCTAGAAAAGGGTCAAAGGGTTTTTAGCGAGCGTTAACCGCATCCGACCTAGACGGACACCCGTCTAATAATAACAGTGACAATTGTGAGGATGCGCACGCCGCCATTGCATGACCAAGGGCGCACACCTCACAGTATGATCGTAAGCGGAGGAGTCAGACCGCAAGCGCGCGAAGGTGCACGATGGTTTGAGCCGAAGTGTGAAGTATTATGAAGTAAATGAGATAGAAAACCCAACTGTGAGTCTTTGGTGTAGCCGGGCAGGACATTCTCACAGTTATTTGGCGCCCAAACGTAAGAAACCCAGCGATTTTTCGGACTGTTGGTAAGATGAAAACGAACTTTTCAACCAGCGTAATTCAGCATAATGGCAAGGCGAGCGATAAGCCTAATGAGACGGCCGACTAAAAGCCAAGCAAAGCAAAGACAGATCACGGTAAGATTGTTCTAATTTATTGAATGAGCCAATGAAGTCACCAAGCTCGTAGTTTCTTCCTTGCCAAGTGAACATTTTGTGTTGGAAATCCAAAGGCCGAACGTTTTACTTTTAGCAACGAACTTTTGGCAAGATGATCGACTGCTTTTTCCTGGTGCGAATGCCGCCGATTCTGAACTGTGTATTTTGCATCATGTTTTCTTACAGTGAAATCAGCGAGCGACGCTTGGCAAGAGCTGGTGACAATCGAAATAAACTGTCCTGTGCTAATGAACGTTTTATTACAGCTTAAATCGAAATTTCTAAGCTAGTTCAAGAATTGGTCACATGAAGCCATTTTATTTTGTACAAACAATGAGTTGGCGATCTGCGCGCCAAACCAACTTGCAGGAAGAGGTAGTCGCACGCTCGCTCGTCAACAGCTTAGGTTTTGCTGACGATCCCAGAAATTTTGTTAATGCAATCTAAGCAACCAATGCAACTTGCAAGAACATTTTGTAGCGTTAAGTGTGTTTCTCAGGGCAAGTTCAAGCTTACTGTGTGCTGTATTTTACTCGTTAATAAGAACTTTTGCCAATTGTTTTGTATGACATCGGGAGTTCGATTGTTTCATCCTGGTGCATTCTCCCGATCCTTTGTACAGTTTTCGCGCCTAGCCTCCTACGCAGGTCAGCTATGCATTCAAATGGGAGTGAATAATTTGAAATCTTTTTGAAAAGTGCGAGTTTTCTGCAAAATTCGTAATGAGCATTTGGGAGGGCAATCCAAATTGCAAATCCAAAGCAAAAATGAACTGTTTCCTTGCAAGAATTTTAAACATTACTGTGAGGCAAATGAACTGTAGTTTATCGACGTGCTTTGCCAGGCAATGCATCGTTTTGAATGGGGGATTGCTAGCGTGAGGAGCGCCACTTGCAAACATTAATAGGAAGCGTTCAAGACTTGACATCGTAAATTCTAAAATGGGGGACGAAGACGATTCACCAATTAAACGATTTTTGGGGAAAATTCCAAAGGTTGCCGGGGAAAATTCGAGTGGCGAAAACGGTACAAACACCGCGAGTAACGCCGAAATTTCGGGTAACGATGGTGGAGTTGGTGACGTCGCGGAAGCGAGCAAGGTAGCCTCGCACGAAGGTTCTTCGGAAATTGGTGACAAGCGAGCCACTGATGGTGTAGAAATTTACGTAAATAGTAATGACGCAATTCCAATTATTGGTACGATGCAAGATTGGTGCCGAGCCACCAATGATGAATTAAAAAATTCTGTTGCAAACTTGATGCAAGACCATGTTAAGCAATCTGCAGCTACTTTTCAGGCCATGTTAACTAGTCATTTAACTGGAATTCAGAAGTCAACGCTTGATTCAAACCAACAACTTTTGACGTTGCAAGCCGAGCAAACTGCAACTAAAGCATGCATTGCTGAACTAGAAAGACAATTAAAATCTCTAAATGACGTTTGTGGTCAGTTACAAAAGCAAACGACCACGCAGCATGCTAGTGTCCCAAGTTTAAACACAAGCTCGTTAGGTGCTATCCCAAAATCGGCCATTTGTCAGGGTAATGCTGGTGATCACGATCCTTTAAGCAAGAAAGCGGTTACCATGGTTACGAACCGACGTGAACGGTCGCGTTCTTTAGAAGACGAGGCACACACGGCATTTTCTCGGGAAAATGCGTTGTTTCCTGAATCGCGCAATTTTCAAGATGGGACAACTAAAGACAACAAGATTACAGAAGTGGATTTTAACAAGAGTTTAGTCCTAGCCTTAGCAACGTGGCATTTGCAACCACCAGTCTTGGATGAATCAAGCGATTTAAAACAGTGGTTTGTAGAAATGCAACTCTACATCGAAGAGAAGAACATCGACGATGGTCACCTGCAGAATTTAATGAGAGCTTCTTTTAAAGGCAGATACTGGAAATGGTTGGATGCTCAACTGACTCCAATGAAGTCTTGGACAGATGTCAAGAACAGATTGAAGGCAACTTTTCAAACTCCCAAAACTGATCACGACAGATTGCTGAAAATCCATGCCATGAAGCAAGAGAAAGGTGAAACCCCAATGCAGTTTGTGTGGCGCATGGTGGGGAAGTTCAAAAGTCTGCAGAAGAAGAAAGATGACGACGAGATGGTGTACCTCATCGTGGAAAGGATGCAGCACCAGCCGAGGTTGTTGTTATCAAGGAATCTGCCGAATACTCTGCAGCAGCTGATTACAGAAGTGGAAAGCTTTCCAGCTTATATTGCGCATGCCGGTAAGAAGGCTGAAACCCAGCATTCAAGCAACTCAACTGACCAGACCAAGTTTGGGAAGCAAGGGATTTCGACCAGCAGCAATAGTGGAAGCAAGGATGGACGCCGTTCAAACGTGGCACCATCAAAGAACCAGCATTCTGAAAGAGTCACTCCACAACGCCGGGAAGCAGATCAGAGCCGTAACGACAGTGAGGGATCGGACAAGAAGCCTGGTGGTACCAGCCAAGCAGCATCCGATGCAACTCGTCAGGAAGACAACTCCAGTGACGCTAATCAGCGGCATGGGAATTCCAGGCCAAGTTCACCTCAGTCGAGAAGTGGTAGAAAGGACTGGATGAAAGGGGTTAACTGCTGGAATTGTGGCCAGTTGGGTCATCTCCAGAAAAGCTGTAAGAACCCACCCAAGGAGAAGCAGAAGAGTTTGTTCTCTACCGCAGGAGAAACAGCATCGTATACCGTACCAGTACGCATGAGTATGTGGAGCAAGTTGGCTATTCTAGACAGTGGATCGGGAGGTTCCCACATGAAAAAAGCGTGGTTTGACACAGCCTATCCCGAACACGAACTCCGTCCATACCGAGGGGAAGATTTCAATCTGGCTGATGGGTCGTTAATCAGACCTATGGGGGTCGCCTACCTACCGTTTCAGCTGGAAGGCGAACACCTGAGAATGAAGTTCACAGTATTTGAGGAACTGGCAGATGACGTCATTTTGGGGATTGACTTTATGAAGAAATTCCAGCTCGTCATCGATTCGGCGAATCAAGAGGCCTACATGAAACAGTTTCCGTGCAAGATCTTTTCACTGTCAAGCCAAGCGGCTGACCCAAAGCGGCCAAAGGTAAATAGCATCTGGAGGTTGGCAGCAGACCCTTCCCAACCGATTCACAACGCCTTCAATCAGATGACAGACGAGCAGTTCCAGGAATTGGAGGAAGTTATCAAAGCCCACCAAGCAGTTTTTCCAGGGAGGCCAGGGTTGACTTCTGTCAGGCAGCATAAGATTGAATTTAGGGGTGAACCTTGCCCGAAGATCGCAAAGAGCTACCCTCTATCGAAGAAGCAAAGAGAGGAAGTTGACCGGATGGTCAACGACTTGCTTGCCAATGACAAGATTGAGGAAACGGAGTCAGAATGGGGCTCGCCCATTTTCCTGAAACAGAAGAAGAATGGCGGAGGATGGAGAGCCATTGTAAACTACATCGAGCTGAATTCCCAGACGAAGGGCGATTCTTTTCCACCACCAAGGCAGGAGGAAATATTCCATTTCCTGGCCGGGAAAAAGTACGTGTCAGTATTGGATGGTGAGTCGGGCTTCCACCAGATCCCGCTCCACCCAGATTCTCGTGACTGCACAACGTTTGTTTCTCCGGGACGAGGTACCTACAGGTGGAAAGTCATGCCTTTTGGACTCAAAACAGCAACAGCAGAGTTCCAGAGAACCATCAGCATCATACTCAACGGGCTGATTGGGACAGATTGTGTCGTGTTCGTTGATGATATAGTCATTGCAACAGAGACGTGGGAGGAACACGTCGAAGCCATCAAGCGCGTATTCCGCAGGCTAATGAAGCATGGATTCACTTTACGAAGGAAGAAGTGTCACTTCTGCCTGCCCGTCATGAAGATCCTCGGTCATGATGTGTCTGCCGATGGGATCAAGGTGACAGAGTCCACAGTATCAGCGCTGAGGGATTTCCCCGTTCCTACCACCAGGAGGAGATTGCAGCAATTCCTCGGTTTAACGAACTACTTCAGAAAGTTCATCAGGGAGTATGCTGAAACGACCAAAGTTTTTCACCGTCTACTCAAGAAAGACACTCCGTACAAATGGGGAGAAGAGCATACGAGAGCATTCGACGAGCTGAAGACGAAGCTTCTGGCTTCACAGTTTCTCCAACTACCAGACTTTGAGCACCCGTTTCAAATCGAAACAGACGCGAGCGACGATGGGATCGGTGGAATGATTGCTCAGGTCATTGATAACCAGATCAAGACCATTGAATTCTTCAGCAGGACTCTGAAGGACAGAGAAACTCGTTACACGACTTTCGAGAAGGAGGCTCTGGCTGCCGTGGAAGCAGTTGAGAGATGGAAGCATTATATAGATGGAAACCATTTTACCCTCGTTACGGATAACGATGCGCTTAAGTGGGTACTGTCAAATAAAAAGAACTCGGGCAGAACTGGACGCTGGGCAGTGAAGATCCAAGGATATGACTTCAACGTAGTACATCGTGCTGGGAAGCTCAACGTCGTGGCCGATGCACTGTCACGCAACCCGCCACAGCTGCTGTACATCAGAAACCAGGAGAGAGTGCCCATCACCGATAAACTTCAGGTGAGGCAAGCTCAAGAACAAGATGGCTTCGCTAAAAGAGTCTGGGAAGTTCATTCCAACCTGTCCGAGGCGAAGAAGAACGAATCTCCAGGATTTATCAAGAAGGCTGCGGAGGACTTCATCTTTGACGAAGGAGTTCTGTTCTACATGGATCCAGCAGCACCAGAAAGAAACAGCCAGAGGTCGAGATGGCGTATCTACGTACCAGGGACTATGAGGCACCAACTGCTTCATGAGTGTCATGATCATAGACAAGCAGGTCACCTGGGAATAACGAAGACCCTAGCACGAGTTCGCCAAGTAGGATACTGGCCACACGTCTTCAAGGACACTAAGAACTATGTTCGTTCCTGTGCAGTTTGTCAAATGGTGAAGTGTGCCCAGACAAAAGCGCCGGGACAAATGCAACCTGTGATTCCTGATCACCCGAACCATATTATGGGAATTGACTACGTAGGACCACTCCCAAAGACCACTTTCAACAACAAGTACGTCCTATCAGTCGTTGACTATTTTACCAAATGGGTATGGCTGATACCGACAAGGAACGCAACATCAAGAGCTGCGGCAACAAAGTTCACGCAGCATGTTCTCAGTGACGTAGGTGGACCAGAATATCTCATCTCAGATAACGGCGCAGCGTTCACAGGGAAGGATTTCGTCACGATGCTGCAGGAGAATGGGATCAAGCATTCCAAGACGACACCGTACCACCCCCAGAGCAATGCAACCGAGAGGGTCAACCGAACACTCAAGGCATGCATTAGAGCTTTCGCTACGGAACGGCAAGGAGGATGGGGACCGTTGCTGCCATGTCTTCAGTGGGCGATGAGAACAACACCACATGTCTCTACAGGCGAAACACCGTATTATCTGATGAAGGCAACGGATCCACGCACGAGACTCCAAGCACTTCTTTTGCCACCAGTCCAGACAGGAATGACGGTCAAAGAGTACGCCGAAGCACACAAGCTTGAGATGGAAAAGGCTTACGATCTAGCGAGAGCCCATCTTTCTGAGGCAGCTAGATTAACAAAAACCTACTATGACAAAAGACATCAACCAGTGGAGTACAAGCCTAACCAGCTTGTCAAAGTCAAGAACCACGTCAAGTCCGATGCAAGCAAGAACTTCACTAAGAAGCTGGCTCCGATTTATAAAGGCCCATACAGAGTTGTAAGGAAGGCATCAGATGTGAAGTACGTACTCAAGTCGACACTCGATCACTCAGATGTGAAGACCTACAACGTATCAGAAATGCAACCCTTCTTTGACCCAGACACAATGGACCGCTGGGGCAGCATGGACCAAGCCGGAACGATCTACCATCCACCAGAAGACGTTCAGGAACAAGGTCAAGACGAGAGGACAGAATCGGAGGCAGACGAAAGTGCCGCCGAAGATGATGACGCTGACGCCGGCCAGATGGTGAGAGAAGTATCGGACCAGGAGCAACCTGAAGAAGATGACCAAGGTGACGACGACGACGATGAAGGTAGTCATTCCGAGAGCAACGACGGTGACGAGCCGCCAGATGAAAGAACTAGAGAGGGACGGCCGAAACGCATCATTCGTCCGCCGGCCAGGTACAGGATCGACATCATGCAGTCCAAAGGCATGCCAGGAAGACCGAGCTTTCCCTTCAATCGTCATGTAAAGGTCAGAGTTCCGCCTTCAAAAATTCCTCCTATAGGAAGAACAAGAGAGTTGCAGCCAGACTTCGAAGGTCCATTCCGCATTCTTGAAGAACATCCAAAGGGGACCTACACATTGCAACACGTTAGGAAGTCTGAAGACGTACGCAAGGTCAACGAGGAGATGATAGCTTCTCTAGACGCAACTTGGTGCGTTGGTATGAGGAAAGAACCGCGCAGGTGGCCGCAAGATCGACACCTCTTTGAAGATGATTACCCAAGTCTATTCTCTGACGAGGATGAGGACCAGCAACCATCATCTGTGGAGGACGTGATCACCCAGCACCCTGTTGCGAGACTGTCCGCCTTAGAGTGGACGGTTCTGCGTCACTAGTACAACAGAGATCGTTTTGAATTGGGAGTAGCTCAACTGAATGTGATGGAAGTAATTCTGAGCTACCGGCCGATGTGAAGCGTCGTTAGAAAGCAAAGCACCATGAATGAGCTGATGACCAGCGAAACCCGTAACGAAATGGAAAGATGAGCAGACGGAAAAAGTGCCTAACGAATGAGTTGGGGATGGAATAAATGCCGCAATCTTGGCCTAATGAGTTGATCCACCCTCTTCTATTTGCACGCTTCCCACCGAGCTGTTTCACCTACAATGAGGACGCTGAGTTGTTAGCAGCGAGCAAGGATCTGTGCACAGTGAGAGAAGCCAAACTGAAGTCGGGAGCTGTGAAGAGCTGACATTTTTGTTGGGAGCTATTCCAACCATGAACTAAGCCATGGGATACTGTGAAGTGTCTTGTGCATGGGCTGTGCCAACTCAACATCAAGGACTAAGTCGGACCAGGGTCTCTCCTGGCTGCACAACAACAGTGCATTGTGGTGTGGACTAAGCCGCACTGAGGCTTGCCTCGGGTGCATCACATCCGCGTGTGCTTCAAACGAACTAAGTCGCATCAAGGCATCCCTTGAGTGCATACCTTCATATTTTCAAGGACTAAGACGGATCAGGAAAGTTCCTGGCCGCATAATCTCATTTGTATTAATCTTTTTGCGAGGTTGGACTTTTCGAACCACTTCGCACCTTACCCACATCGTTTTCATGTTCCAATCCTTAGTAGCAAAAATTGTAATCTTTTGTATTCCTTCTTCTCTGTATCGCCCGAACCGGCACGCACCTCTGGAGGGGGGGAAAACTGTGAGGATGCGCACGCCGCCATTGCATGACCAAGGGCGCACACCTCACAGTATGATCGTAAGCGGAGGAGTCAGACCGCAAGCGCGCGAAGGTGCACGATGGTTTGAGCCGAAGTGTGAAGTATTATGAAGTAAATGAGATAGAAAACCCAACTGTGAGTCTTTGGTGTAGCCGGGCAGGACATTCTCACACAATGCTGCGTTGATTGTCAACACCCGACCACCCTTCTAGTAATAACAGTATTCGATTATTGTAAACGGAATGATTGTTGGCAGTAAACTAACAACTGATTGTTGCCCATAAACTGAAACGATGGATGAAACAATGCTTCACTTCAGGTATATGCTTCTTAATATTAAACCGCTGGCTAAAGGTTCTGTCGTTGTAGACCATTAAAATAAAGGAATAGTGAAATTCCCTTAAAAAGCGTTCAAAAGGCCCCAGATCTTGTTCATATCTACGTTTTAAGCTACAAAATTTAAAAATCGGCTCATTGGTTCGATCACCAGGTGAATGCAAAATTTCCCCAACAAGAAGAACGACAACAAGAATATTGTAGTCACATTAAAAGAGCGTTCAAAAGGTCCCTAGCCCTTGTTCATACCTACGTTTTAAGGTATAACGTTGAGAATCGGTTCATTGGTTCTATATCTACATGCAAGCAAAATTTTCCTAAGAAGAAGATGAACAACAAAAATATTGTAGTCACATTAAAATAGCGTTCAAAAGGCCCTAGGCCTTGTTCATATCTACGTTTTAAGCTATAAAACTTGAAAATCGGTTAATTGGTTCGATCTTCAGGTGAATGCAAAGTGTCCCAGCAACAACAACAACAAAATGGTCGTCATGCTGTGAAGGCCAAGCGGTTCGATTGTTGTCATTAACATTTTTTAATTCAGTGAAATAGTTACGACACGACCCCCAATATCGAATTTCGCTGGTTTGTGTCAACTCTGGGGAAAACTGTATGGTTTTAAAGTTTGACGTTTAAAATGGAATTTCATGCTGAGGCTTACGTTAGGATGGCGGTTTAGAAGCCGCCCCGTCAAAAGATGGGTGACTTTAATTCGATAACATTCTGAAATTACGTGGATTCTTTTTTATGGATTTTGAATTCCCCTCTTCTCTCAATTATATGTATGTCTCCTTTTTTGTTTTGTGAAGACCTTTGAACACATCTACGACGTTCTGTTCCACCCATATTTCTCCCTCCATCCCCGCAATCCTTCCCCCCGCCCAAGTATGCTCAAACGTAATGTAAGCACTTTATTTAAGCACTTTTAATGTAACCATAATTCTATGCTATTACCTTTGGTAATATCGAAAGTAATAGGGTCAACGGACGATGATGTAACTAATTAATTCCAATGAGCATGTTCTTTAACAACAGAAAGGCACTTTACTAGGTAATGGAGCATTACCCTGCTACCTCTCAGTGGGCCTTATCATCCCTTAACAAGACGTGACACGTGACGTCTTGTTGAAGAGAGAAAGGAGAACGTCCGCGTGGTATTTTTTCAAGTCAAGACTGCAATAAAGAAAGTAAATGGAGAATTCGTGAGTTTGATTTCTTATCAGGGATAACTCCATGATAAGATAATGGTGCTTGAAGAGCGTTGATTCAGGATTCGGCCGCCCATTGACACTGGTGAGATTCACTTTGATTACTTGACAAAAATATTGTTGCAATTAATTCTTGTGAATTTTTCAAGGTAGCAGTGGTTTGCCAAGCGATATGCACGCAACAACGATCGCGCATGCAGTGACGCCCACGTCGACAACTTTGAAACAATTCTACTCAGCTATGGAAGTCCGTATTTCGGAAACGCATTCGTGCTCATGTCATTTTTTTGCATGTAAAAGATCTTAGGTAATTCCTAGCCAAATTGTCCCTCTCCATCGTGAGATAACTTTCACAGTTGAAAAGGACGTTAAACTCGACAATTCATACGAAATAAATGATTCTTTCTTTGGTCTCAGGATGCCAAGTTCGAGGCCTCAGAAATTAATAACGTATCGTCAGGTGGTTTATATAGCAGCACGCTTTTGGCTGAAACACGCATTCTTTCATATTGCTCATCAACAATATCAACAAACATTACGCACGACAAACAAACATTACGCACGACCAGTAATAGTTTGTACGGTAGCAATGATAAGTGACGTGCAACGAAATTGTAGTTTGTTGTCGATTGTCACTGATTTTGGAACCGTTGTTGATATTGTCTCGCGATAATTTTAGTGGTTGAAATGGACGTTAATTCGGCAATTTCGTTTCTTTAAGTGTTGTTGAAGAATTTTTGCGTTGCATCGTGGGAACGTTACCAGACACGCCGGCCGTCTTCGACGCTTTTCTTATAATGTGTACTAGAATTTCCAGATTAGTTACTGTGGCTGCTTCATAAAACACCCCCCCCCCCCGGCCCGCCCACCCCCAGGTTGCAAACGGTACATCAAAATTTCCGGGCTAGCACCGCTAACCCCCCCCCCCCCCCCACCCATGTTGCAAACGGTACATCGGAATTTCCAGGCTAGCTGCACTGGTTGTTTCATAAAATCCCCCCCTTCTACCCATGTTGCAAACGGTACATCAGAATTTCCAGGCTAGCTGCACCGGTTGTTTCATAAAACACAACCCCCCTCCCCCCTTACCCATGTTGCAAACGGTGCGTCAATCACCACCTGTGCGCTATTTTTGGCTGGCTAATAAACGCTGATTGAATGAGCGAACCCGTCTGTGTATACAGTATTTGAACGTTTTGAATATTTATCCAATTTTTACTAAGCCTTTAATTTCAATCGTTCAGCATCCTTTAAACAATTCTTTGTCGCTGGCTAATATGTCGCTGGAGTGCTAAATTAAGTTACATTTTTTACAGAGGTATTATAGTTGCCGGCCACTTTGCAACGTAGCAATGATGAGCCTCGTCGTTTAAAGTGGCACTATCACCGATTGAAATACGAACGAAAATACCGTGGGCCATCTAGTGACATTGATATTGTTAAAGTGCCACTATCACCGATTGAAAGCAGACGAATTCTGACAACATCTAGCGCTGTGTAGTACAATCTAGCTCTTGCTTGCACCAAGCGAAGGAATGCATAACGGCATTTCTTTTAACGAAACAAACAAGCCACGACATCCTTAATTATTGAGTGAAAATTTGTTTCAACCTCGTGCATCTGCAAGCAAGCTATAAAGGTTAACAATATCAATGTCGCTAGATGGCGCCACGGTATTTTCGTTCGCATTTCAATCGGTGATAGTGCCACTTTAAAGTGACTGTTGGTTGCATGGGACATTGGACTTCGGGATCAGGGCTTCGTATAAGGTGTAGAGGGTCGTGATCTATAAAAAAAAAAGCTTTAAAATTCATGAATACTGGGTATCATCTTCTTCTTCTTACAACTTAATTCTTACATTATAAACCAAAGTCTCATAGCAGAAATGAAGCAACCGCAACGACCCCCGGAAGGGAAACAATGAAAACGTACGAGTGTGTAAATTCTTTGGCATGAAGTTGAAACTGGGACGTTGTTGCCCTTAAAAGAAGTTGAAATTGGCACATTGTTGCCTCGACTAACAATTTGCTCTGCGCGGTCATCGCAAAGGCATGTCTTAAATGACGTCATGTACGAAGGACAATTGTTTTTCACACGCTACTGGGAGTGGGGAGGGGCCTGAACGGGGAATGCCCGTTCGTGGGGCAGTGCTTATGTTACAGCCACTATTTGATTGACGGAAAGGGGTAGTGTTACGCAAAGAAAAATGTACTATTGCAGTGAACGATCAGGCAGCACCGTGCAAATACTGGGAAACAACCACGGGTCAAACAAATCCCCGGACGAAGCCGGGTACGATGCTAGTACACTATAAGCCAAAGTTTCAGAGCAAAAAGGTAAGAGCAAAGCTAGAGAGTCAAGAATTGTGTCGAGGGTCATTCTTGTGCATTGTTGTAAGCCAAAAAGTGAGAGTCGAAGCAAGAGATGGAGTCGACAATTGAGTGAGTCGACAAAGGTAATTGTTGTATGTTGTAAGCAAAGAGCCGAGTAAAGATTAGTTGGAAGGTCGGTCACTAGATGTCACCAGGAACCAAGCGTACGACATCGGGTAGGTATAGGGGAAGAGATAGGAGGGGGAAGCGGGCAAGGAGAGAAGAGAGACGGGTTGGAGGACAGGGAGGAAGGGGAGGGGATGAAAGGGAAAGGATGGGATGAAAAGGGAATATTACAGGAAGAAATATTACCCGTCGCAGTGAATGTTCAGGTAACACCGAGCGAAAACTGGTAAACAACCATGGACGTAACGAAACCCCGGCCAAAGCTGGGTACGACTGCTACTAACAACATAATCAAGATGGTTTTCTACCACCCAGGAGGCGATTTTTTTACGTTCGGTCAACAATCAGCACCTGGGAACACTGCATGGTGTGGGGTTAAAAGAGTAAAATGCTCATGTATGCAACGACATGAAAACCCAGCACCAACGTTGAAACACCATTGTACAGGGACGACCTGAACCTAATAATTTCGAACTACTGCGAAGACAATTGCCAAGAATTGTTTCATTACTTAGCGATTCAAAGACGATCAGAAGCTGCCCTAGTTCGAACATTATGGTTAGAACTAGGACGGTGCCTGATTGTCTTCGAACTGCTAACTTTCTTTCTTGATGAATGAAAAAATGGCAAACAGTACGGTTAAAAATAGGGCAGTACCTGATCGTCTTCAGATCACCAACTTTCATTCTTGATTACTGAAAACATTGTTGGCCATAATGGTTTCTTAGTTCAACTTGCAACGGTTTAAGAATTTCACCATGTCGCAATAGGAATGGCTCCGTCCGTCTGTACCTATTAATCATTACCACGGTTTCCAAAAACCAATAAAATGTTGCGGATGTTTGCTTTTTGGAGCACTCTAATTTGTACAAAGTAAACCTGCCCTTAGCCTCCTTGACGTCTCAACTTAGTCGCCATTTGGGGGGGGGGGGGGTATACGGGTCTATTCGGTAGGTACAGATGAATGTTGGGGGGGGGGGAGGAGGGTTGGCCAATTTAGCGTCTTCACTACAACAAAACATATCAAACATTTATTTCGACACCTAACGTATTTTTTAAGCTGTACATGTTGTTGATACTTCGACTTCCAAGGGCAAACTGACAGGTCTGCTAAATCTAAACAAAAACGCGGCCATACCCTTGCCTTTTTAACAACAATGAAATGACGACACTTTCAGCCTTGATAAGCCTTTCTAATCTAGCCCCTTATCAAAGCTGCAAACTCACGACAATCTGCTGACTGGTGATGATATTATTAATATTATCAAGCGAGTTTGCTGCTGAGTAAGGTGCTGTTCGGCGATACAATTTTCCAATTAAAAATTGCTGAATGTAAAGCAGATGAAAGTGCTCTTCCTAACTTAATCAGCAAGTCACGACTCATTATCTGAACATCCAAAAATTCTGATAACAATATAAAAAGCAACTTTTACTGTTGTATGTTACGCAGTATGACAAGACTACGTATGTAACTGCAGCCTCCACTGGACTGTGGTAGTACACATGTAATCTATTCAATCATGGCTGAAGCACTGGAAGCCTTCTGTGGCTCTACGTTTTGGGACTTAGACACCGTTTGGAACACCACAAATCCGGACTTTCCAGAATGTTTCCAAAAGACTGTATTTGTGTGGGTACCATTTGGTTTCTTCTGGGTGCTTGGGCCGCTGCAACTGTGTTATTTGCTTCGAAGCAGTACGAGATGGTACATTCCTTGGACGGGACTGAACATTACCAAACTACTGCTGGGAGTCGTTCTAGTGTTACTTATGGTTGCAGACTGGAGCCGCAATGTGAATCGGAACAGTATGGGTGAATATGTACCAACAGTTGATTATGTTACACCTTTTATCAAAGTCATAACTTTTCTACTGGTTACTACATTTTTATATCTGGAAAAACGTCAGGGACTTCAAACGACTGGAGTCAGTTTCATTTTCTGGCTCCTGGTAATCATCGCCAGTTGTGTTACTTTTCGAACATACCTACTAAGAGTGACTGATGACACAGTGGAAGATTTGTTTGAGTTTACAATTCAAATGATATACTTTCCCTTGGTCGTGACAGAATTCATACTTTGTTGTTTTTCAGACACCGCACTGCTATACGAGAAGGTACATGTGGGACATTCAAAAGTATCAAAAGAGTCTTTGCCAGAAAAGATATGTCCTGAAGATCACTCCTCTTTTGTTTCACGCATTCTTTTCTCCTGGTTCGATGGAATGGCCATCTTGGGATACAAACGTCCTCTCCAAACAAAGGATTTGTGGGTCATGAATGAAGAAGACTGTTCTCGAAACATTGTGACAAACTTTGAAAAATACTGGCATGCGGAACTACGAAAATCTGAAAATTCAGGGCAAGACCCTTCACTCTTCATAGCCCTGTGCAAGCTGTTTGGCCCTTCCTTTATGTTTGGTGTGTTGCTCAAATTCCTCTCTGACATGCTAGCTTTCACCAGTCCTTTAATGCTACAACAACTGATAGGATTTGTGTCTAACCCCGACGAACCTGTATGGCGAGGCTATTTATATGCAGCAATCATGTTGGTTTCAGCCTTTGTTCAGTCCATTATAACAAATCAGCACAACCACATTATGTTTCTCATTGGCATGCGAGTTAGATCGTCTATCATTGCCACTGTGTATCGCAAAGCTATGCGAATGTCGAATGCAGCTAAGCGAAACTCAACTGTTGGAGAAATAGTAAACTTGATGTCGGTAGATGCTCAGCGATTCATGGACTTGACCGTATACCTCAGTCTTGGCTTGACATCACCTATTCAGATTGCAATTGCAGTAGCCCTTTTGTGGAATAGTTTAGGGCCATCAGTCCTTGCTGGTGTTGGTGTCATGCTTCTTATGATTCCTGCAAATGGCATTATCGCAACTAAAAGCCAAAAACTCCAAGTTAAAATGATGAAGACTAAAGATCAGCGTGTTAAGCTCATGAATGAAGTACTGAATGGCATGAAGGTCATAAAACTTTATGCCTGGGAAGAATCATTTAACAAACAAATTAATGCTATTAGAAATAAAGAACTGGAAGTGCTTAAGTCACTAGCATATCTGAGTGCATTTGGTACGTTCATCTGGCTGTGCGCTCCCTTCATGATTATGATTGCTACGTTTGCTACGTACGTGTTAGTGAGTGTGGAAAATATTTTGGATGCGAGCAAAGCCTTTGTCTCGCTTTCGTTATTCGACATCATACGTATGCCCATGAGTTTTCTTCCAATGCTGGTAGTAAGCCTTGTCCAAACTAATGTGTCTCTGAAGCGGATGAATGCATTTTTAATGAATGACGAACTTGATTCTACAACTGTGAGCCATGACTCTTCGGAAGCTTACCCATTAGTTGTTGACGGTGGAACCTTTTCTTGGGGCCCTGAGGATGAGCCAGTATTACGTGATATCAACTTGCATGTTAAAGAAGGTAGCTTGGTTGCAGTCGTAGGTTCTGTGGGAGCAGGAAAATCTTCTCTAGTTGCAGCAGTGTTAGGAGAGTTGGTTAAATTGAAAGGACGTGTCAACACCAAAGGGACCATAGCCTATGTAGCACAACAAGCTTGGATCCAGAATGCCAGTTTAAAGAACAATGTTTTATTTGGAAATAGATCAGATGAACGTAAGTACAAGGAAGTCATAGAAGCATGTGCACTGAAACAAGACTTTGATATGCTGCCTGGTGGTGATGATACCGAGATAGGCGAAAAGGGTATTAACCTTAGCGGTGGTCAGAAACAACGTGTTAGCCTAGCGAGAGCTGTTTACAATGATTCCGACATATACATCTTGGATGACCCGTTAAGTGCTGTTGATTCACATGTTGGAAGACATATTTTTGATGAAGTCATTGGACCTGATGGCCTACTGAAAAACAAAACTCGTGTATTGATAACACATGGCATTACTTACTTACCACAAGTGGATAGCATTGTTGTTTTGAAGGATGGAGCTATTTCTGAAGTTGGTTCATATACAGAATTATTGGAGAAGCAAGGAGCTTTCGCTGAATTTTTGATGACTTATTTAACTGAAGAAGGAGAGGAAGATGATCTGGAAGGATTAGAGGAACTGAAAGAAGAACTAATTGCCAAATTGGGACCAGAAGTAGAGAGGCGCTTGTCACAACCACTTGCACGTGCCTTAAGTGTCAGCGAACAGTCAGCGTCAGAAAGCCGGAAAGCATCACTTATCAGAAGTATAGACAAATCGTCTAGACGTGGAACGAAGACTGAAAAAGTAGGAACGCAACTCGTTACAGTTGAGACATCAGAAACTGGCAAGGTGAAAACACAAGTCTATTTACACTACCTGTCTTCCATTGGTCTATTTACAGGAATATTTATATTAATTGTTTATATTGGAACTCAAGCTGCGACGTTAGGTTCCAGCATGTGGCTGAGTGAATGGAGTAATGATCCACCCAGTGTCAATGGAAGCCAAGATACAGCACTGCGTGATCTTCGTCTTGGGGTGTATGGTGCATTGGGCTTTGTACAATCGATACTCACTTTCATTGGTGCCATATCATTGGCTCTGGGAACACTTACCGCATCACGCTTACTCCACACCCAGATGTTGGAGAACATTCTACACTCTCCAATGTCCTTTTTCGACACGACACCCCTCGGACGTATTGTCAACCGTTTCTCTAAGGATGTAGATGTAGTCGATTCTACTCTGCCAATGACAATACGAGCTTTTTTAGGTTGCGTTCTCCAAGTAATAGGAACCATAATAGTGATCAGTATCAGTACTCCTATATTTTTGACAGTTATTGTACCTGTTGGAATTCTTTACTACTTCATACAGATATTTTATGTTGCTACCTCCCGTCAGCTGAAGCGGCTTGAATCCACCACTCGTTCCCCGATTTACAATCACTTCTCTGAATCCATTACTGGCGCCACCACTATTCGTGCATACCATCGTGAGAGTGACTTTGTTCGCAGTTCAGAAAAAAAAGTGGATGAGAATCAAATTTGTTACTACCCAAGCATCATATCCAATAGATGGCTCGGTGTTCGTCTTGAGTTTGTGGGGAACCTCATTGTTTTCTTTGCTGCTTTGTTTGCTGTTTTAGGCCGAGAGACAATGAATCCTGGTATTGTAGGACTGTCTGTAAGCTATGCTTTGTCCGTAACAGCAGTTCTTAACTATGCAGTAAGAATGTCCAGTGAACTAGAGACAAATATTGTTGCAGTTGAAAGGATAAGAGAGTACAGTGAAACTCCTCAAGAGGCTGAGTGGACCCGTGAAGACCAAAAGCCCCCCAGCACGTGGCCACAAAGTGGAGAAATTGAATTTAGGAATTACGCCACTCGCTACAGATCTGGACTGGAATTAGTTTTGAATGGTATTAGCTGTTGTGTTAGCAGCGGAGAGAAGATTGGTATTGTTGGACGAACTGGTGCTGGGAAATCATCACTGACATTAGCCTTATTTCGCCTTATTGAGCCTGCTGGAGGTACAATTGTCATTGACGGTGTAGATGTTGCCAAGATTGGGTTACATGATTTGCGACAAAAGCTGACCATCATTCCTCAAGATCCAGTACTATTTTCAGGAACTCTTCGTATCAATTTAGATCCATTTGATACTAAGACCGATGAGGAACTGTGGAAGGCACTAGAACATTCTCACCTGAAAGCGTTTGTCCAGAGTGTACCAATGGGTTTGCAGCACGAGGTTTCGGAAGGAGGAGAAAACTTAAGTGTTGGTCAGCGTCAACTGGTGTGTCTAGCTCGAGCATTGTTAAGAAAAACAAAGGTATTAATTTTGGATGAGGCAACAGCTGCAGTTGATTTAGAAACAGATGACCTCATACAAGCAACCATCAACAAAGAATTCAAAGACTGCACTGTCCTTGTCATTGCCCACAGGCTGAATACAATTATGGATAGTACAAGAGTTTTAGTTCTAGATAAGGGAAAGATAAAAGAATTTGACTCTCCCAGCCAGCTGCTTCAGGATCACAAGTCTGTGTTTTACAGCATGGCGAAGGATGCTGGACTCGTGTAAAAATGAAATTTGTGTTCCTGAAAAATGTTCATGCCTAATGACTATTCTGGAATAGACGTGAATTATATTATCAACAGAAGTTCCATCATCAGCTCTCCATTCATCAATAGGAACATGTCAAATTTCAGCAATTCATTTTTTATTTCAAATCTATTTACCACGATCGACATTGGATATTCTGTAAAAATTTGGCAATTAAACATTTTTAATTGATGTTGGTCAGCATGTCGATTTTGATTATCTTTAATTGTTATATATGAGCAAAGATTTAAGCGGTTCCACGTCAAAACGCCACGGGAATATCGCCGAACGACAATATGACGAGGGAATAACGCCACAAATAAAAATGCCATTTAGTAGCAGCACCATACGTGAAAACACGTCGCGAGCATTAGACAACAATGCCGCACTACAAATCACGCTTCAGTATAGTAATGTCGTACCAATGTCATAAAAATGCTAGTATCTTTACATTATAAACCAAAGTCTCATAGCAGAAATGAAGCAACCGCAACGACCCCCGGACGGGGAACAATGAAAACGTGCGAGTGTGTCAATTCTTTGGCATGAAGTTGAAACTTGGACGTTGTTGCCCTGAAAAGAAGTTGAAATTGGCACATTGTTGCCTCGACTAACAATTTGCTCTAACAATTATCCTTCTAACCAAACACCGTGGTAATCTCAAGGGCAAGCATTACATGAAGTCATGCACACTTCTTTTTCACACGGTACGCATCGCTTAAGCCACAGCGAAAAACTGGGAGGGGTCGGGGGGCAAAGTGAGCTGTTACCATTAACCATACGATTACGCATTAACTGAACCTAGAAGAGAACAAACAAACAAGCACGGGACCCGGGTACGTGTTCAACCAGGGACGTAAAGGTTTACGTCCTTTACGTCCCTGGTTCAACTACGTATAGCAAAGAGGAGAAAGGGAAGGAAACCAAGAGGAGAGGGAAAGGACGAGATAAAAGGAGGAGGGGAGAGGGGAGGGAGAGAATTGGCGGAAAGGGGAGTGTTACACAAACAAAAAACGACTGTTGCAGGAACGATCAGGCAGCCCCGAGCAAATAACTGAGAAACAACCACGGGTCAAACAAATCCCCGGGTGAAGTCGGGTACGATGCTAGTATATGATAAAGTTTTCGGCTACAGTTTTGTGGGCCGTTTGGTGGTGGTTTTGGGGGATATGATGTGGGGGGGGGGGGGAGTGGAGAACGCAAGGGATAGGAGACTCGGGAGTATCAGTTGGCGACGTGTGAAGGGGGGGGGGGGTGAAATTTAAACTGCCTAGCAACTCCGTCGCTAAAACCACAAGTGATTAACAAGGGGGAAGGGATAACCACATGACCAGAACCAGGTGACCATGTAAAAAAAAAACATAATCAGAGGGGAGGGAGAAAAAAACGTTTTGTAAACCTTCAGTGTTTATTTTAATTTAATTGAATGGTGTAATTTTATTGAACGATTATTAAATAATTGATTTAATTATACGTTTGCTCTGGCAACCAATAGTTTTTTTTTACCTCTATTTATACGCCGCTATGGTGAACGCCGTTAACGCTTGCTGCGTTTTACACGTGATTGTTTTTCATGTAACGGGATTTTTACTCGCGGCTTTATGATGGCGGTTTATTGCCACGCGGCGTTATTCCCAGCGTTATGACGTGGTGATACCACTATAAGCACCTTGTTTGACAGAAATTTATCAGTAAAATTTAATCTCATCAAAAATCAAAACTGGTATTAACGGGACCGCCAAGTTCCGTATGGTTCGGCCCTTCAACACACCAAAATATTCGCAAAGTTAATCGCACCGATTTAATCGTCCGAAGGTTAAATGAGAACTAGAACATATGATACTTCTGTTCAAGTTTTCATTTAAAATCCAAAGTATTATCCGGTGCGATTAACTTGGCGAATGTTTTGGTGTGTTGATATCACTCCTGGCGGTCTCCTTACCAGTTTTGGTTTTTAATATGATATCACTTCTTTTTTTAACTATGTATTACACTCAACTAGTCTGCAGCTTTTATAATACGTAATGTGCCACATCAACAATAGGTTGAGTGGCCATTTCCCCAATGTTTTAATTTCATATCACTCCTTTGAGAGGCCGAACCATTCTCAACTTAGTGGCCTCTTTACCAGTTTTTGATTTTATTTTGACATATTGTTGAAATTTTTCGTGAACTGGATGTGGAAAATTTTTTAGGCACCGTTGTTTAGATTTAACGCGACACTCTGGCATGTGTCTAGACTGTTTAGCGAGCGGTTTTATTATTTTTTTGAAAAAGTGTGCGAAAAACTGTTTTCGGAATCGTAATAGGCCTTGCTTGTCAAGATACCTTCTTTTTGTTTTTTGTGTGTCCTGATGCATGCTCTCATAGTAAGGCCAGGGCTATCTACAGCACTGGCCGGATCTTGAATGAAAAATAGCATTACGAGACTGGGTTGGCAATATGGTCGCCGAAAGTGCCGTCGATGCGATTGAGTTGCCGCATTTTGTCAACCGAGGGCGACACCCTCCGTACAAACTGCCAACGAACGTGCTGCTTTTTTTTGCAAACGCGGTGAAATAGCTTAACTGTGGCTGAGTGATATTTTTAAACACCATTTAAAAATACTCTTATAAATAAAAAAAAATTTGCCACCAAAATCTACGTAAAAATTTAAATTATTACTTCGAAAACCGCTACTAGCCGCCAATAGATGTCGCGTCGCACAGTACAAAGTTGCTACCTCGAAGAACAGACCTCGACGAAATGAACCAGACGTGGCGGCCATTTTGTCTACCGCCCTAATAGCGTTGTAGAGCGGGCCAGTTAGTTTAGTGACCATGGAAGGTTGACTATTTTTTAAAGCTGTAACCATGACGTGCAATGATTTATTGAGTATTGCACAATTTTCACAAACACTGTCACGTGCTAGAATTTTAGAGAGGCAGGCAGTTCTATAAACCAAGGTGTGTTTGTTTTTGTAACCAGGTTGTACGTAAGAATACTGTGTTAGTTTTTGCCTGGTTTTTGCTTAAAGTATGCTGCATTGCCATAATCACCTTGGCTGGATGCCATGCCCTACTGCGTTAACGGCGGCTGGTTGGCTTGCCCCATTGTGATAACCAGCATGGCTGGCTGGCTTGCGCCTTTGCAACAATCACCTTAGCAAGGTCTTAAAGACGCCATTTCGATAGCGTTGCCCATATTCTAAACACAGCATCTACGTTCCAGATTCTCCGTCATCCAATAGGCTGATGTGGGTCACGTGATCTCGTTTTAGTTATGAAAAATCGCGGCACTGCAGCAAAGTGTTGTTTAAAAAAAAAAAAACCGCTATTTTCTTTATATTGCTCGAAGATTCTACGGTGATGCATCTAGGAGTTGAAAAGGTGCCTTTAAGGACACCGTCGTCAGTGTGAAACCCCATTGCAACAATCACCTTGGCTGCCTGACACGCTCCAATACATTAACAAAACTGGCTAGCTGGTGTGCCCCATTGTGTAATAACCACGTTGGCCAGCAACAACGACCCCATTGCATCTTCGTTGTGATACATTTCTGTACGATCATACTGTGAAGTTACTATTCTAAAATTAATCTCTGCTCTCACTGTTTCAATTGTTATGAAAGTCGCCAATTTTTTTTTTAAAATAATTTTGTTGAACCTTAAAGGCGCCTTTCACCCCCTAGATGCAGCACCATAGAGTCTTCGAACAATATAAAGAAAATAGCGTAAATTAAAATGGAACAACACTATAGTAACAGCAGCTCCGTGATTTTCATAACTAAAACGAGATCACGTGACCCACATCAGCCTATTGGATGACGGAGAATCTGGAACGTGGATTCTGTGTTTAAAATATGGGCAACGCTATCGAAATGGGGAACCGGCACCTTTACGTCACTGAAGCAAACTAACGCTTGTATAGATGAACCAGCCCCATTTTTAATCTTAGTGGGCGTTTGAAAAGCAGCCTGAAAGAAGTCCAGAAAGTTGGGTGAAACTGGATATGAACTGGCAGCCTCCGATTACGGTAGGGGCTGAGATGTTGCCCAGAGTTGATCTCATAGCTGTTGCAGAAGCCTGGTAGTCGGTCACAAGGCCCTGGTCTGATCTGACTTACCAGATCTTTGATAGGACCCTGTTTCCATTGACTAACCAGATCACCTTCTTCAGGCACCTTTGGGCAGTTTGCATAACTTATACAGTATGGAGAGCATGCATGCTGGTTTTGAGTGGTATTAATACATTTTCGTACAAGCGTGTCTCAAATCACATACTTGATTCCTTTTGAACAGAACTTTTTAAGCAAAGTTACCATGTCCCAGGCTCCCACCCATATGAATAACAGCAGTTAATTACTAAATCAAATCAAGATGAATGAGTCTTATCGGTGATATACTTGCCTAATAGGTAGGCTCGCAACCCTTAATGCAAGATACATGATAACTGCCAATGAATACCGTCTTTTTTTTTTTACAAACAATTTTATAATTTTTTCTAAATTTGATTTATTTGCGATAACTATTTATATAGCTGTCAAGGATTTGACGAAGTACAGAATGTTTGTGAAGTGACGATTTGCTCTTCTTCCGTGCTACTAAGCGGACGAACATATCCTGCCGGCCACAAAATTGCAGGGGGCGTCGGACGAACGTCTAACTGGAAAATCGTCTAATGGGATAATATTGTCTAATATCTGCATAAATAAAAATATGGAAAATAATCTAAAAGGAATATCGTATAATTGAAAACCATATAAACGGAATACCGCGTAACGGAAAATCTCCTAAACGGAATATCATATAATGGATAAACGTCTAACTGGACAATAATATACCTGCGGTTTCTGATGTCATATGTATAGCCGCAGCGAATGCTGTAGCGCGAGCGACTCAAGGACATTAGACGATTTTCCATTACACGAACTTCCTGTTAGACGACTTTCCGTTATACTGTTATACGGTATATGTTCTTCCAATTATGCGATTTTCCAGTTTGTGACAAACTGTGTAGTAAGGTTCGGTTGAGTTTTCTAAGCAGTTCTCCAGCAGGGTTTCGTAAAAACATATTTGCAAATTAAATTAAAATATTTTGTGTGCAATTATTAAATGTAAAGTTTAAGGAACCGTTCATTATTTATGAACGGGGGTGGGCCGGCGAAAATGAGGGGAGGTCATGAAAATTTTTATATCTAGAGGAAGGGGGGGGGGGGGGCGACATTTTTTGACGGTCCAATCAGGAGGGAGGTGGGGTCAGGAAAAAAATGGGAGAGAGTAAGTCAACAGTAAGTTATAGAATGTTAATGTAATAAATTTATTTAGCTCAGCAAATTCCACAAGGTATTAAAGTAGGCCTAGTACGTTTCATACATCATTTCATGAAAATTAAAATTGCAATACAATTTTTTTTTTTGGGCTGGGAGCTGCAAAAAAATTCTCCAACACCCGAGGGGGCGGGGGGGGGGGATCAGGAATTTATTTTATACTGACGACAACAACTACCAGCCCACCCCCGTTGGTAAATAATGAACGGTCCCTAATCTCCAAATTCAGTTTTTAATCTTTTCTTCAAGCTATTTCAGTTAAAAAATAATTTTTATTAACAGGCTCGAAGCCAGACATTAAAGATGAAGGGAGCAGGGTTGGTAAACATCGGACACGTGTACATTCTGAACCTTTTAGTCGATTGAATGACGAACTGTCGTGTGAAAGTGTGTAACTGGGGAAGAGCTAAACATTTTTTTCAAAATTGGATCGCCTAAAGGTGCAAAATATAGTGAAATCTTTTGCTCAATATTTCCCCAAACGACTAGAGATATTATTGAGAATAACGTCCACATTTTAAAGCAACAACACGCTCCAGTATCTGCTAAAGACAGAAAAGTTGAATAAAATCGAAAATCGAAAGTTGAAAAAAAATAGTGAAACCTTTTGTCCAAAACAAATTATGGAAAAAAATTAACTTCCCACATTTCAAATCGAAATACTTCATTCTCATATCTTTTCCCTCGATTCACAGAACCCCGGACAATTTTCCTCTAATTCATGACTTAGGAACACTTTTGCCCTCAATTTCGGTACATATACTGTAGAGTCGCTTTTGTCCTTTAATCCGGGATCTTAAGGACACTTACCATCAAAGTCTGTTCCTTCGAAACCCCCCCCCCCCCCCTCCTTGCCTACAGACCCGATAAATTAATATATTACCTTTAACTAACACTGGATAATTTAGGTTTATTAAGTGATGTTGCGTACCTTTCAGCTAAAAAAAAAATATTTGGCAGAATTCTTAAGTTTTGCTTTAAAAATAATTGGTTACATTTCTGCATTCACACAAAATGATTTTCAAATCGTGGTTAAATGAGCTAACAGTCAAAGGGCTGCTAGCAAACGGACAACTAAATTTTTCTGACTTAACTTTATTTCATGAAGTATAGATTTAGTTGACGTTTTGGCTTTCACTAAAATCACTTATTACAAATTATTTACAAATTAAGTGGCCAAATGTGTACGATTTTTAGAAGTTATTTGATATCGCGAATTCAAACCAAATCTTGAGTGAGTTTGCTGACGGAGTGACGTGCAACATATTCTATCGAATTGTGTTGCCTTTTTTTTTTTTTTTTAAGTTTATTGTGTGTAATCACTTAAAAACGTTTCCTATCTTGAAGTTGAAACGCTGTAAAACGTCAATTTCACGTGCACTTATTTTTTTTTATAATGGCTGTAATTGTGTTGTTGTTTCGTCTAGTACTGAATTTCTTAGTTCACAGAGGGCGGCACAAAAGCCCACCTGTAAAAAGAGTTAGGAATTTAACAAATTTTTCATGAGATTTTCTTTTGGCTGAAAGGTTAATTTGAAATTATTTTTGATAATAGCGTATTGCTAATACAGATAAAGCCCGGTATGAAATAACAAAGGACTGCAAGCATTTACTCAAACGATGTCGAATTTGGCTAATCCAGGTATCGTTGTTACCATGGCAACGACACCTTTGCCATCGCCATTAAATTCTAGCTACGCAAATGCAAAGGCGAGTCTTCCTTAAAACCCAAGTTAAAATCCCCTAGCCATCCACCCAAAGACACAAAGTTAAGAAAAAATTTAGTAATAATAGAAAATTATTATCCGTTCCAAAGACTCAAAACTGCTGAAAATGAGTTGTTTTACAGGGCTCGATGGACTTAAAGCCGCTCCCCTACCCACTCTTAGGGCGCGTTTATGCAGCGCCTCGCCTTTGCATTCTCGCAGCTAGAACTCAATCGCGATGGCAAAGGTGACATTGCCATGGTAACAACGCTAAATGGATTAGCTAAATCCGACATCGTTTGAGTAAATACTTGCAGTCTTATAATCCGTGCCAATAATATAAAAAATTCCTCATGACGAAACAATTTTTCCAAACACTTCTGAACTCACGTTATTTGCTGTTTTCGTTGCGAGGCGGCAGACATAAAACCGCCGCCATGTTGGAATTTGAGGTGATTTCTAGCTACTAGCTGCGAGAATGCAACAGTGAGTGGTTGCGTTAACGTGCCCTTAGACCCCTTAGCTGAATTCTCGAACCGCATTCTGAATTCTAATCCCCCCCCACCCCCGGGAAAAATAACTTCTGGGCCCTTCATTGGCGTCACAGTCTCATGATCCATTAACATTCTTATATTTCGACATATAATACAGTTTATGCAATTTTCACATACAATACCTTCAATGAATTTGTTGCATTGCGTAAAAACAAATTTTAGAAATATTGCACTGCGCATTAGAAATATTAAGCGAAGCAACCAGTCGGCATTAAAAACTGGCCTTGTGAGAATACAAGGCCAATCATAAACGCAGTAGTCTCACAAGGCCAGTGTTTTATGTGTATAAGGATACCCTCCACCTTGTGATTTACTGTATTAGAAATGTTGTCCACTTTAATAGTCATATAGACTTATTTAGTTTTTTGTTTCGTTTCTATCTAAACCCAGCATTGTGGAATGGGTTCATTCCTTTTGTTTAAGCTTCAGCCGTGCTCGGAGGTTTCACAGTTCAAATCCCCGTGTTTGCCCCCTTCCCACCACTAGCCTTCTTCCTGCTTAAAAAATGTGTAATAAGGTTAGAAACTAAGCGGAACATCACTACGAGCATTAGATTGATTCACGTAAAGTATATCTACTCTAAAACAAAACTTGTTAAGGATTCCCGCCAAGCTTTTCGGCGGGAACCTGTAACCTGCAGCATACGCGCAATTTTCAATTATTTCATTTAACGTTTGACGTATTATTCGGTGGGATTAGCTTGGCAAAAGAGCTTGGCGTTTGATATCACGACTTCACACGGCCGAAAAGCTTGGCGGGAATCCTTAAGTTTTGTTTTGGGGTGGATGTCAGATATTTTTGTTCCAAAATGATGAAATCCTTTTTTTTTCCTAAGCAATTGTGAGATAGTAACACCAATCTAGTTTTCTGTCCCAATTTTTTTTTTTTTTTGGCTTTCGTTAGATTTTCAGGACAGCAGTCATCTCTTTTCAAATAATTAGGATTTCTTATTAGTACTGAAGTATCTCCATGCAAATGCACGGATTTATTTAATGTTCAGTTTGGCATTGTAGCATGATAACAATGACAAGGGTGAAACGATATTACATAATTAATAACAATGTTTTAAACAATGTAAAGCAATTAATTTGGTCGTTGGGAGCTCCCTAACCCCTGAACCACTTGACCAATTCGAAAGGTCCATATGAAAACGGCACATCTACAGAGCAATACCTGTAAAATGAGGTAAGAACTAGCTTTATTCACCTCATGGAAGAATTTATTTTTGTGATAAAAAACAAAAGCGTTAGTAGTACGTAGTAAGTAGTAAGTAATTACGCAATTATCAACGTTATTCACGTCGTTTTCCCAACAAGAAAAAGGTAAGCTGTGTCATTAATGGTGGATTCAAATAACTCATTAAAAAAGGCGAGGTAAAAAAAAAGTTCTTTATCAATAGCAATAACGGTATTTTCTTTCGGGCTTTTATCACATTGAAGCTCTTGGTGCAGTTAAAATTGACAATTTTATCAGTAGTTGCACAACTACAGATAAGTAAGCCATTATTACTGATACTAAAATATGTTGTTTTGAAAGGACCTTGATACGAAGGACGTTGTTACCGTACCAGTTAGCGTATCAAAATAATTCCAGGATTTGAACGATCAAGTTCTAATTTGCTTGTGCAGTCTATACGGTGAAAAGTTCGTCGTTGCAGACTTAGCTCTAACGGCAAAGAATCGAAGCAGAGTTAAGCGATTCTTTCACGGTGAGTGCGAAAATCCGACCCGTTATCAGGCACAGCCACCAACACAGATAACAGCCTGACGATTCTGCAGCATATGCGGTAACCTGTAGTCTTTCTTGAAATGTGGGCGTGAAAGCACGTGCTAGCTCGCCAACCATGTTTGAACCATTGGAAGCCCTTTGTGGCTCCACATTTTGGGATTTGGACGCGTTGTGGAATACCACAAATCCTGACTTTCCAGAATGTTTCCAAAAGACTGTGTTTGTGTGGGTTCCATCCGGCTTCCTTTGGCTTTTGGGTCCTCTGCAAATGTGTTGCTTGTTCCGAAACCATACAAAATGGTACATTCCTTGGACTGGACTTAACATTGCCAAGGTGCTGTTTGGTGTTGTGTTAGCGTTGCTGGCAGTCGCTGATTGGATCCGCAATGTGCAGCGCAGTACATTGAATCAATATGTACCGGCCGTGGATTTCGTTTCTCCGTTCATAAAATTTATAACTTTCGTACTGATTACCACATGCATATATTTGGAAAAGCGCCGCGGCATGCAAACAACCGGAGTCAGTTTCGTCTTCTGGGTTTTAACGTTCCTTACCAGCTGTGTTACATTTCGTACATATCTTCTAAGAGTGACTGATGACAATGAAGAGATGGATGACATGTTTTCATATGTATTGGAAATGGTGTACTTTCCCTTGGTTGTGACTGAATTCCTACTTTGCTGTTTTTCTGACACGGCATTGCTCTACAAGAAGGTTCACCTGAAGCATTCAAAATCATCAGAAGAACCGTTACCAGAAAAGATATGCCCTGAAGATCATTCTTCTTTTCTCTCTCGTATCTCATTCTCTTGGTTTGATGGGATGGCCATGTTGGGTTACAAACGACCTCTTGAAACTACGGATTTATGGGCCATACTTGATGAAAATAGTTCTCGATACGTTGTGACTAAATTTGAAAAGAACTGGAATGCAGAACTACTGAGTTGTCAAAATGCAGCTCAGGGTACACGTTCTGAAAGACTGGATGTAACCTATGTGCAACCGGATTCAAAGAAACAACCATCCCTGCTGGCGGCATTATGGAAGTCGTTTGGGCTCTCAATGATTGTTGGCGGCATTCTGAAACTAACCGCCGACTTGCTGGCATTCATCAGTCCTTTGATGCTGCAGCAACTTATAGGATTTGTATCTAACCCTGACGACCCTGTGTGGCGAGGTTATTTGTATGCCGTAGTCATGTTGGTTTCAGCAGTATCACAGTCTGTTATTATGAACCAGCACAACCATATCATGTATCTCGTCGGGATGCGAGTCCGGTCTACTGTCATCTCTACTGTGTATCGCAAAGCTATGCGAATGTCAAATTCAGCTAAGCGTACTTCAACTGTTGGAGAAATAGTAAACCTGATGGCTGTGGATGCACAGCGATTGATGGATTTGACCCTATATCTTAATCTTCTCTGGTCGGCTCCTATCCAAGTAGGAATAGCACTAGCCGTTTTGTGGGGTAGCTTGGGGCCAGCTGTCCTTGCTGGTCTTGCTGTCATGATCCTACTGATTCCCATTAATATCGTTATTGCAAGCATGAGCCAAAAACTCCAAGTGAAAATGATGAAGACTAAAGATCAGCGTGTTAAGCTCATGAATGAAGTACTGAATGGCATGAAGGTCTTAAAACTTTACGCCTGGGAAGAATCTTTCGACCAGCAAATTTCAGCCATCAGAAATAAAGAACTGGAAGTGCTTAAGTCACTAGCATATTTGAACGCATTCACCATGTTTGTTTGGTTATGTGCCCCTTTCCTGATCACGCTTGCAACATTTGCTACATTTGTACTGATGAGTGAAGAAAACGTTCTGGATGCTAGCAAAGCATTTGTCTCTCTTTCGTTATTTGACATCATGCGCATGCCCATGACCATGCTTCCAATGTTGGTAGTGAGCGTTATTCAAGCAAACGTGTCTCTGAAACGGCTGAACAAATTTTTAAACATTGACGAACTCGATTTCAAAACTGTGACCCATGACCCTTCAGAACCTGATCCATTGGTTGTTGAAGGAGGAACCTTTTCTTGGAGTCTTGACGATGAGCCAGTGTTGCATAACATCAATTTACGTGTGAAAGAAGGGAGCCTCGTTGCAGTTGTAGGTTCTGTGGGGGCAGGAAAATCTTCGCTAGTTGCAGCTCTTCTGGGAGAGTTGGTGAAAATGGAAGGCCGTGTCAATACCAAAGGCAGTATAGCTTATGTTGCACAGCAAGCTTGGATCCAAAATGCTACTTTAAAGAATAATGTTCTGTTTGGAAATAAATTTCATGAGCGTACGTACAAGGAAGTAATAGAAGCATGTGCGCTCAAACAAGATTTGGATATGTTACCTGGTGGTGATGCTACAGAGATAGGAGAGAAGGGCATTAACCTTAGCGGTGGGCAGAAGCAACGTATTAGTTTGTCAAGAGCAGTATACAACGATTCTGACATATACATCCTGGATGACCCTTTAAGTGCTGTTGATTCACATGTTGGAAAGCATATCTTTGATGAAGTTATTGGTCCTGATGGACTATTGAAAAATAAAACCCGTTTATTAATAACACATGGAATTACGTACCTTCCCCAAGTGGACACGATTGTGGTTTTGAAAGACGGGTACATTTCTGAAGTTGGTTCTTACACAGAATTATTGGATAAGCAAGGCGCCTTTTCAGAATTCTTGACGACTTATTTGACTGAAGAAGGTGAAGAAGACGACTTGGAAGGACTGGAAGAACTGAAGGAAGAACTAATTGCTAAACTGGGGCCAGAAGTGCAGCGACGCTTGTCACAACCACTTGCACGTACCTTAAGCATATCTGATCAGTCACCATCAGAGAGTCGGAAAGCATCATTTGCCAGGAAACCTAGCATTGAACCATCTAGACGTTCAGTGCAGATAGGTGGAACAAAGGATCAAAAAGTGGGAACACAACTCGTTACTGTTGAGACATCAGAAACAGGCCAGGTAAAGGCTAGTGTCTATATTCACTACTTGTCTTCTATTGGAATATTCATAGGACTGTTGATTTTCATTGTAAACGTTGGGGCTCAAGGAGCTTCAGTTGGAGCGAACCTCTGGCTCAGTGACTGGAGTAATGACCAACCCGTCAATGGAACCCAAGATACAAACCTACGTGACCTACGTCTTGGAGTGTACGGTGCTCTGGGCTTTGCTCAATCCGCACTTGTGTTTGTTGGCTCTATTGGAATGGCCCTCGGAACAATTGCAGCATCCCGTTTGCTCCACACACAAATGTTGGCGAACATTCTTCACTCTCCAATGTCCTTTTTTGACACAACTCCTTTAGGACGTATTGTCAACCGATTCTCCAAGGATGTAGATGTTGTTGATGCTACCCTGCCAACGACAATTAGAATGTTTCTAAACTGTGTTCTGCAAGTAGCGTCAACTCTGGTCGTTATAAGTATCAGTACTCCTATATTTATGACAGTTATTGTGCCTGTAGGAATCCTTTATTACTTTATGCAGAAATTTTACGTTGCTACCTCCCGTCAGCTGAAGCGACTTGAATCCACTACTCGTTCTCCCATTTATAACCACTTCTCCGAATCTATCAACGGAGCCATGACTATCCGTGCATACCATCGGGAAAATGAATTTATCCGCAGTTCGGAAGTGAAGGTAGATGAGAACCAGGTTTGCTACTACCCCAGCATTGTATCCAATAGGTGGATCGGTGTTCGCCTCGAGTTTGTGGGAAATATCATTGTTTTCTTTTCTGCTTTGTTTGCTGTGTTGGGTCGAGATACTATGAATCCTGGTATAGTAGGACTGTCTGTGAGTTACGCTTTGTCCGTGACAATGGTACTTAACTATGCAGTGAGAATGACTAGTGAGTTAGAGACAAATATTGTCGCTGTCGAAAGAATAAAAGAATACGGTGAAACTCCGCAAGAGGCAGAGTGGAGACTTGAAACCCAGAAGCCTCCTCCTGAATGGCCTCAAAATGGAGAAATTGAATTTAGAAACTATTCTACTCGCTACAGGTCTGGACTGGAGTTAGTACTGAATGGAATAACTTGTGGTATTGGAAGCGGAGAGAAAATTGGTATTGTGGGGCGAACAGGTGCTGGTAAATCGTCATTGACTCTTGCCTTATTTCGACTCATTGAGCCTGCTGGAGGTACTATTGTCATTGATGGCGTGGATATTGCTAAGATTGGTTTGCATGATCTGCGAGAAAAGCTAACCATCATCCCTCAAGACCCAGTACTGTTTTCAGGAACTCTTCGAATTAATTTAGATCCATTTGATACTAAGACTGATGAGGAACTGTGGAAGGCGCTAGAACATTCTCATCTCAAAGCGTTTGTCCAGAGCCTTCCAATGGGCTTACAACACGAGGTGTCAGAAGGTGGAGAAAATCTAAGTGTTGGTCAGCGCCAATTGATATGTCTAGCTCGAGCATTGCTTAGAAAGACCAAGGTGTTAATTTTGGACGAAGCTACAGCTGCAGTAGATTTAGAAACGGACGATCTCATACAAGCTACTATCAGTAAAGAATTCAACAAGTGCACCATCCTTGTGATTGCCCATAGGCTGAATACTATCATGGACAGTACAAGAGTTTTAGTTCTAGATAAGGGGAAGATCAAAGAGTTTGACTCTCCGAGTGAGTTGCTTCAGAACCGTAAGTCTGTGTTTTACGGTATGGCTAAGGATGCTGGACTTGTATAAAAATGAAACAAACCTCCTTGATGAGTATTGAAGTTCATCCGAAGAGAGAGGATCCCCGAACCCGCCCTCTGACAATGCCACCAGGCTTTCCGTACGGGTTCACGAACACAGTTCCATTGCCAATTATTTTATCATAATGATGCTTAGAAAATCATCTCTGAACTGTATCTGAACTGTATCAATACTGTATTAATGCTGTATGTTCTGCAAAGCAAAAAAATTGGACCATGCAGATTGCAGATGAAGTTGGGCGGTGAAATGTATCTGACTCGACGTGGACATAACGTTTGTGAAAGTTTAGTGTTAACTAGAGCTCAAATGAACAAAAGTAATAAAGCTTGCAATGAAAGGGTTGTACGACTGATGCATTACATGTAATTTTAATAACCTCAGTAATTTAATAAAATTAGTGTAGGCCTACATATTTTGCAACTTTAAATAAGGGATACTAGGAGAAGGAAAAAAAGTTATTTCTTCATCACTTCATAGCACTTCTGAATCATAATACTACAGGATAATTTAGTAGCCTGTTGATAATTTTCAAGTTCCATTGTCAAATAAAAAAAAATTATTAAACTATACAGGGTGTGTTATTACGAGAGTTGGAACAGGAACGGGTCAGTGAGTCATCCGGTAAATGGGATCACCATTTTGGGTAGATCACCGAGTTAGCCGCCCAAACCTAAGGTTTAACCCGGCATGATCCGGCATGTTCCTAGGGGTTGACCCGGCATCAACAACTGACCTTTTGTTACTGGGTGACCTACTGACCCAACTGACCCGTACGCAAGTTGTTTCGTAACCAAGCTGTAAACTTCTTTAAACATTATATTTTCCCATCTTTGTTGAACCTTTATTATAGTTATTCACATTTCATAAAAAAAGTATTCTTTTTTCTTTAACTTTTCATTAAAACCAATTTGGGCTGCCTTTAAGTTCTCAACATTCATCTGTTCCGTAGTTACGAATTGGGAGGATATGGAAATAAAAGGTGGTGGTGATGGTGGTGAGGAGGGGGGGGGGGGGGATCAGGCCATTTGCTGGCAGTTGGACGGGTAGCATTCGAATTTTGGGTCTGTTTATCCACAAAAAAAAACGTTTAGGGTGTGGTGAGTTGGGAGAGGCGGACTAAAAATACCACTTGCACCTCCGCAAATAATTTCTTGCCTGGGCTCTGGGTCACTCAGTCGCTCTGTTCAGGCAGATAAACTTTGATAAAATGTCTTAATGCTCGCTCCGAGCTTTAACGAGTTCACAGTTGGTAGATGACTCCACAGCTCTTGTTTATAAAGAAAGAAATCACAAGGTAGGGGGTAAATGAAGCAAGCAGTCTGCATTAAAGACTGGCCTTGTGAGGATACACAATACACTAGTCTGAGAAAGAAAGAAAAGACAACTGCCCCGACTGGGACTCGAACCCAGGACAGCCCGTTTACTAGCCGGGCGCTCTAACCACTGCGCTACCTGGGTGGGTACTGGCTACAGGCTCCAGCCGAGCTAAGTAGCTGTTCAATCTTTCTCAGTGGTGACCTAAAGATCACAATCTCGGCTGGAGCCTGTAGCCAGTACCCGTCCCGGTAGCGCAGTGGTTAGAGCGCCCGGCTAGTAAACGGGCTGTCCTGGGTTCGAGTCCCAGTCGGGGCAGTTGTCTTTTCTTTCTTTCTCAGACTAGTGTATTGTGTATCCTCACAAGGCCAGTCTTTACTGCAGACTGCTTGCTTCATTTAGCTCTTGTTTGTTTCTTTGAAAAAAATTATCGGTGCTCGCTGCAAGCTTTAACGAGCTCACCGACCCTAGGTGGGGCCACAGCAGATTCTACAGATTTTTCCGTTGGTGAAAAACTGATGTACGATCAAGTAATTTTAATTGAAGGCCACTTTGAACTAATTACGATAAGAATTCGAGACATCATTGGACACGGAATTCTATTACTTTCAGAGATAGCAACTGGCAAATAATGTGCCATATCATACTCGGCGATAGCTGCGTATACGTATATAGGTCTATGATTGCAGTCCTCCCTCCAGTAAAACTAACAAACACAATTAATATCTCCTTTCCTATTCAATATTTTTCGACCGAACGGAACTTGGCCAGATAGTAGATAGGTATGGAAGGTATATTTATACCAACAATTATGCAATTCTGTGCATAAGGGTAGGGTAGGGAGCAACAAGTAAATTTGAAAACTGTTCACTTCTTGCTGCTCTTATTTTTGTTCTACCACAGTTTCAGAAAAAAAACTACTGCACCTATCTAAAATCTGGAACATGATCTAAGAAAAAAAAAGTGTCACCCCTCCTCCAAAAAAAAAAAAAAAAAGGGGGGGGAG
>JAHWFP010190455.1:0-46027 GCA_023313725.1 Lithobius niger
AAAGATCTCTAGACAGACTGGGTGTCAACCATTCAGTTGAATGGAGCCCCAAACAAACAGACGTTTCTGCTCTTTCGCTTGCTGAAACCGTATTCGTTTCGCCCTTGTCATTTGCTCTGGCAAGCATAGCCTAGCTCTCCTCCACAAAGTATTGTCTACTGACGAGCCCAAACAAGGGTGAAACAGTCTGTCTAGAGATCGTTGTGGGTTAAAGCTAATTGATATTTATTTAATCTCAATCTTCTGAGCATTGTTACAGCAAGCCACCCCCCCCCCCTTAAATTTTCACCACTAACAGGTGTATTCCAGAAATCCACTCAAGTGTGAGTGGGGCTATAGTTGAGTGTAAGGGTCAAAATGCATCTATAGAAATCCCCCCCCCCCAGACATAAGGACACTCGCATTCGCTTCTGTGGCTGTACTAAAATTATTGACCCTTACCTCAGATGTTTGCACTCACATTTGCCCGCTCACACTTGAGTGGATTTCTGGAATACGGCCGTAAGACATAAAAGTTAACATTCAGGCAAAATTTAGCAATTTTGTTGTTGGTATAAAAAGAAATGCAAAAGATCGTTCAAAAGTTCATACTGTGAAATCAACAACTTAAAACATTTACAGGAATAAAAACATCCGCACACTTTCACAACATAGACCAACAGGTGTCTTCACCTTCAAGGATTATTGGGACTTCCCATAAAATCTTCCTTCGTTTTTGTTACCAAAGTCAAATTTTGGTAACAAAAACGAAGGAAGATGTTGTAGGAAGTTCCAATAATCCTTGAAGCCTGATGAAGAGCATGTAAGGAAACAAAAATTTGCAAGACAAAGTGTTTGTCTATGTTGTGAAAGTGTGCGGACGTTTTTATTTCGGTATTGTTTAAAAAGAAACGCGGTGTTACTTGCGCCAGTGAGGAAAGTGGTAGCTTTCATTGCCACTAAAAATCAATGTAAAGACCAACATCTCAAAACAAATCTCTTATAATTTCCTTTCCAATTTTTTTTTTTTATTTTCTACACTCACATACAGTACTTACAAATATACAGCGTATCGGCAATCGGTATTATGGTTACTGTGTAATGCTACAAAATCAGTTGACACTATCACACTATTTCACCCACGTAAATTTTTATAATCACCAGCTCAGATTCTAATTTCTTTTTACTTCTTGTCACCCATTTCCTTCTTGAGGGCTTCCAGTTCGGGAATTTTCTTCCATTCCTGTGTTACTGAAAACAACTACACAACAAAATTAGGTAAAAGAATGTAGGAAATTAAAGTTGCTTCTGGGTTCAAAATAAAAATGCGATACTTGGCAGCAATACTATGAGAAACCAACTGACGATGGAAACACTACAAATCGTTAACAGTGGTGCAATCTAAGACTAGATCTCCACCAAAGATGTAGTTTTTCAAGGCAATTTTTCGAACCTGGTTCTATGTCTTACCCTGGCGCTAACGTCCTAAACTGGGCAGCTAGATAAGCTAACCCATTTGGAACTCGTATAATTAAAATTACGGTTAAACCATTAAGATAAACCATACAATTATATGCTAACCAATGTACACTACCCTCATGTTTGAATTAACAATAGTGGCCACCAAGCTCGTGGTTGACTACTGTGTACATGTTTTAAGTTATCCATTTTAAATTGAAACTTCATTTTTTCATCAGCAAAGTTGTGACTAGCCTCTAAGAGATGTAAAGCAGAGGAAATATAGGCCATTTCATCACATTACTTCATTACAAAAATTACAAGAGGTTAATCACATGTTCCAGTGCCTATATGCAGACTGTTTGCAGCGAGAACCAGCAACTAACACAAGTTACTTTGAACCCTGATTTGCTTAAAATAAATTAACTTCAGCCAAAGCCAAAGAATGTTTTATTACCTTCTGCGGCCTTTCCGGGTTAACTCTTTCCCAAGGAGGAGACTTGCTTTTGTCAATGCTATGAAAAATACAAAAGATTAATTAGCAAGGAATCTTTCTGTGAAACAAGTCAATATGGGGGTGATGCGTAGTAAATTAGTGCAAAAAACCACCAAACAGTAAAAAGTAGGAAGTAGGCTACATCCTTCCAAAAAAAAAAAATCCTCAAATGAGGGATACAAAAATGTATGGAAGACACCTAGTACTAAAAAGTTTTCAGCAACATGTCGCTTGTCATTTGGTTTAGTACACTTCATATACTTTCTTTTTCCGGATTGGGGGAGGGAACGTGTTGCTATAAATCCTGCATTTAATGGTTTAGGTTTTATTTTTTGTTTTTTTACAGTAATACAAATTTTATTTTAACAATGCTGGAAACATGACATGCAACAATGAGCGGCTAATGCAGAAAAGCCAATCTAATCTTAGTGTTTTAGATTTTGACATTACAGTATTTCATACAACCAGATAAACAGTGCATGACTGCTATTTACAGTACAATAGACTGGAATTTTTCTGCATTCTGCAGCAGTGAGTTTCTTAAAAAAAGAAAAATGTTTCTCAGGCATTGCCTCACCACCTGAAAGTCTCCACATCTACTTTTTTTCTCTTCTATTCTCACAATACCTGTTCCAAGTTCAAAACCAGTTCCTGCGATGGGCGCACCTCGAAATTGGCAACCCAAGAACCGAAATTCCTGCGCCTTCGAAAGGCGTGACTTCACCTTGTTCACCCCGAAACCCAAATGCTTAAATATCTGAAGGCACACACCACCACATCCTGACGAAGAAATTCCGGGCACGGATTGTCAATCCTATCCAACACTTAGCCAATCGTCAAGGTGAGTGAAGGACTGAATCTTCCGCAGGTGCAGCCATGATGATAGCACCGGCTGGAGTAGCATAGTGAAGAGATAAGGTGATGTATAGAGCCCAAAACGAAAGTACTACAAAATAGTAAATGGTTCCCTGCCACACACACACCGAAACAAGTGGTAGACGGATGAGTGCAAGGGAACGTGGAGGTAAGCATCCTCTACATCGATGGAAACGGTGAAGTACAACAATTGGACGGCGTGTCTGATCAACCCCAGAGTCTGCATCTTGAAGCGCTGGGTGCGGATGTATTGATTTAGCATTTGTCTGTTGCCAACAATTCGTTTCGGTGTAATTCAGGCTGGGCTGTAGAAGCTTGGAGAAAGAACTAACGTCAATATTTGTCAGACAAAGAAGTAACCGTCGGAAGAAATAAACAAGCCTTCATGGAAATCTAATTATTCTATTTCCAAGGATGATTGGGCTCGGGCTGGAAATCAGTGGATCAACAAGTTTCGGTTTTAACTCTGAAACCATTTTCCGAATTAGGTTCCTCTCATGTGATGACGACATTTCTACATGCTGACTTCACAACATCAAATCAAACAAATATCCCCCCAACGATGGGTACATGATTCTCCAAGCAACGCGAATACAGAAAGGGGAAAGATCGTGCTCTCTTCCTCTCCAGGGCCGCTCAAACAAGGGCCCCAGAATTCCGAACTTGCAGAAGAAAAAATTTCAGTTTTTTAATTACCGTATTTTCCAAACGATTAGACACAAGAACAGCTTGCCTGACCCACTCAAAACCTACATGCATTCAATCGTTGCAGTAGTTATTTCTAGTAGTATGCATTAAAAAACAAAGCACGAAAGCCGTGTTCGGCTCCTGATCAAAAACTTGAAACCCATTCACAATTATTTCACTTCCTTGAAAAAATGCACGACAGCAACGCGCAATCTCACAACACACAAATCAGTCAATTCCGCAAATTTTTGACACCTTCGTTGGAGGTAGATGGAAACTTCTCCCAACTGTCTTCATCAGGCTTAGTTTGAAGAATGTTGGTGCTTTTGGGATTACAGCCGACTTGCTTCTGTCGTCTGCAATGGCCGGCCTTCATGGCCTCCGATGTCTGCTGCAACGTTCGGCTTGTGTAGCCTCTGATGTTGGTCAAGTTGTCGTCTCCACCCTTCAGTGAGGCAGGCGTAAAAGTCTGCTCTCACTAAGAATTGGATTCCGGTAGTAGAGGGGGCCTGGATATTCATTAGATTATCAGGCAGTCTAGGTTTCTGCTGCGGCAAAATACAAATTCCGCGAACATAATGCTTGTTTTCTGCAAAGTTCCTTGCAGCTTAATTTTCTGCGGCAAATAACGCAAGTTTTGAGATTAAACATGTTGATTAGGCGCTTATTTTGCATGTTTTTGTCAAGAGTGTTGCACGAAAAAGTGAGAGCAGACGACAAATAGAAGCATTTTAGCTGTGGCTGTGGGAAATTGTCCAAAATCTGCATCATTCTGCGAAAGTTGACGAAATCTGCGAGACTTTCATTTTTCTGCGAAAAATCGCAGAATCGCAGATTTGCAGAAACCTAGACTCCCTGCTCATAATTATCTTTTTTGTACGCCTGGATTGCTAAGGACTAATCCCGTAAGATGCTTATCCCTCGTTGAATTGGAAACAATTAGGGTACTAGTATTCTCCTAGTGTATGCAATGCGTGTTTCTATACGGTGGACTGCAACACCATTCTCTACTTTATTTCTTACGCCCACCATATGTGGCCATACTCTGGATTTCTAACTCCCTTGCGTGTCTCGCCAATGTTCCCTGCTATCCGTAAAAGTTGGTTTTTGGTAGGGAATGTTGGAAATGCCCCTCCTATTTTCAATTCAAGGTCTAGGAAAGGCAGCATACCTTCGCTACTCTAACGCTCGCACGTGAATGCAAAGTCTGATCTCCAACTATTCAGGGCTGCCAAAACATGGTAGACATCTTGCATCTTTAGGATAGCGAGGATGTCACCTGCAAATCGTTTCCAAAGTGTAAGCTCAGGAAATTGGCTGACGATTTTGTAATCTAAATGCTGTATGTAAAAACCATTTCTTAGATGATGTGGGAGCAAGAAAACCCCATGGGTGCCCCTCTTACAGCGAAACTCCACATATATTGATGCAAGGACAACGTTAACCAGGGCTTTGTCTCCTACACTTCTCTCGGAATCCCACACTTCTTTGCTAAAGTAGGAACATTTCCAGGGTTAGCTAGGAAAAAGTTTCTGCAAGTCAAAAGCCACAAGTGACTTGTCAAAAGGCACAATTAAGCTTGTCCCACAACCTTTAACACCAGCAATAATACTGATCACCTCCCAAGCATTGAAAAATACCGAGTACTCACAGTTTTGATGTGCTTCCAACTGAAGCCATGGTGCCAGAAGGAGAAAGGGACAATTTTGCTACGTAATTCGAATCCCAACTCCCTAGGACCTATTGCCATGAGCACGAAGTATCACAGGGTCATTCTCATCCAAAAATGCCATGGGTGGCTGAGGTCAGGCTCAACCCTCATCTGTGGCACGTGAAACAAGTAGGGCTGACCAAATTCAGAGGATTGCAACACCATCTGAAAATTTCAGGTACCACCCAGCAGTACACTACCTCCCAGTACGCAAACTGCACAAAAACCCTTTTTTTTTTTGCATTTATTGTAAAATCCTGAGCTACATGTAGAATTAAAAGTAAAAAAAAATAAAAACCTGCCTCAAAGAACGTGCAGTGGTAGTACAGTAACTGGCACACACAAAGAACAAAAGAAAAATTCAAGAAACTACCGTAAGGGCATTTGTCAACTACCGTGCATTTGCCATTTGCGAACTACATAAGGGCAAATGCCAACTACCGTGTGACAAACTACATTTTGTCACATGGTTACATAAGAAAAATAAAGCATATGCGTAACATTTTCAGCACGCTATCTCTTGCTATTTTCAAATGCCGGAAACTGACCACGGAAGTGCCTATCAGCGGTTCGGTTGCATTACATCAAGTCACGAGAATTTCTCAGCTGCGCTTGCTTCTTTCAATAGTTCTTCCGGGCCAGGGTAGGCTAGTTAGAACTATTTGAAGTGGTTCCAACTAGCCTACCCTGGCCCGGAAGAACTATTGAAAGAAGCAGCAAGCGCAACTGAGAAATTCTCACAACCGGAAGTACAGCAACTGATGCGCCCATAGGCACTTCTGCAGTTTCCTGCGTTTGAAAATAGCAAGAAATGGCTTGCTGAAAATGTGCAAATATGTTTTACGCTTTGTTTTGTTTTCTGTAACCATGTGAAAAAGTGCAAAGATGGATTATACACCAAGTGAAGGTACACATAATGCGAAAAGGTTAAGATACTCACATAACATCAGATTTGGTAAACATGTATCCAATATAGCCACCTACGCCTGCCAACGCCACACCCATAATAGCGACAAGAGGAATCAACTGCAAATAATGTCAACTTCAATCAATTTTACTTACTGAAGAATTGAAAAAGGTATGGCTGGTAAGGTAACAATAGCTTTTAGTGGTGTAATGATAGCTAAAATTCGACTCCGATATTTGTGCCAATAAACTGATTCCGTATAGTGCCGATAAGAAGTACGATCACCACCAAAACTATTGTCACCTTTATCAAATTATTAAAACACTACATTAACAATACAAATTTAATTTTGTTTGCAGAGGCTAGGACCACAATCCTGTGAGTAACCCCAGTAAAGCCTGGAAGCCAGTAAAATGGCAGCGCCGTAGCAATCAAAATAAAATTAACAATGGTTAGATATTTGTACAATAGTTACAGTATCTGTTTATCCCCCTGGTGTTTGCGCGGGGAGACGAGACCTACCCTGACACCAAGTTTCATGATGCCCACACTGCTGGAAAACACAAAACTGTCTTTTCCAGCATGCATAAATTCTTCTTCGACTTGTTGAAACTTTGGACCATTGAATTTTTGTGATCTCAAACTATGCAGTACACTTTCCAGAACATCAGAACCAATTTTAGACTTTACATGGTATCTTCTTGACAGTATGCGACATGTTTTTACAACTGCAAGTGAAAACCCATTTTTAACTTAATTTGCTAAACATTTTGTAATTTTGTTGCTTGCAATGCTTACCCAATTTAACAAGTTTCTGTAAAAACCATCCAGAATAGTTGGCAGTATTGAAGACTCCTCATAATGGGGCAAGTTACATTGTGCTGCCTCAATTGGTACTTGGCACTTGTGTGCTCTGGTGCATGAGCGGGTTTGGGGAAGAAGGTGAAAAAGGAGGTAAAAGGGCTCCAGTAGAATCAAAAGTAAGATTGCATTGACTGTAAGCCAGAAACCCAATATAAATGGGTTTTTTAATAGAATCAGTTTCAGTGAAATGTGATAAAACTAAAATCAATGTCAAGAAAATGCTCTACTTGAAGACAGCAAGAGAGTCCAACACATCAGTTTTTTTTACTGTTCTCTTAACTTAAAAAACTAAATTTTACCTGGGGGGAGGTCAAAATTGTTTTCTATTGCCTAAAGAAAATAAACACTACCTGTAAATTTAATTTCATTCAGTTCCTGAGTGCTTGTTACCCTGGAGGATTCAAAACTCTCTCGATACGCCCAACTGAACCGCCCATCTGCGCATGCGCCAGCATGTGCAGACCCTCCATAAATGGTATTACGGCATTAGCCAACCATCTATTTTTCCTCCAGATATGTCAGCCATGTGGTGACTCCAGAGGGGAGGTTGGGTGGGTATTTACAGGTAGTGTATATTTTGTTTAGGCAATAGAAAACAATTTTGACCTCCCCCCAGGTAAAATTGAGTTTTCTAGTTGCCCCTGAAAATATCACACTACCTGTAAATTTAATTGCATTTACAGTTGACCTCGTCAATATAGGTGGCGGGCAACATCATGGCAGGTTCCCAAGGGGGTTTGCTGGGTCCCAGAGATCTGGTATAGGTTGAGGTGTTAGACGCATCAGACCCAAGATCTCAAGCAGTTTGACTTAAGCAAGTACTGCAGGAGGGAGAAAACTGGTTGTTATCAACGGATTGACATCAGTTTGAGAGTTTGATTCCATTTGAGAGTGAGGAAGGGGTGGGGTAAAATGATCTTAAAAATTATTACCTGAAAGTTGGTGATGAAGGTTAACTTCGTTCATCGTTTTCATTGGGTGGTTGATTGAAGGGTTGATTAACATAAAGTGGAATGGTGTGATGAGGAATGAGGAATCGCAGGGTCATCAAGTGGTGTCGATGAGTCATCATTCCGGCCTGAAGTTGGTAAGGTCAGTTGAGAATTTGCGATTTATGGTCTTGTAGTGAAAGTGGAGCCGTAACCTTTGACAGAGGAGCGGCAATCCAGGCATGGAAGTTTCCTAGTCTGGGTAAGGGACATCCTACGCATTTCCCGGATAGCAGGAATGAAGGTTGTAGTGTTGTCCCATTGCCAAACTTGGCGGGCGACATAAGACTCCTTAGGCATTGTTTGGTTTGAACGGATCCATTCTTGCGCAAGTTGGTGGTGTTCTCGTCGAGCGAGTTCGGGAAGAATGGGTGGATGGTCGATAGGATTGTAAAGGTGAGCGTCAGCTGGAATTGCGGTGTTCCAGACGATATATTCCATTTTGGAAGTGGTTTCCGTTGTTTGGGTGCCACGAGTGGTGAGACGAATAGGCTTACGTGGTAGTGCGGGTGTGTGAATTTTGACGATGGGTTGGCGAGTAGTTGAAATAGGTAGGGGGGAAAGGCGCCGGAATCTGGCGTCAGAAAGTTCTATTTTGTGTCGCATTTTCGTGTTGCTGGTTGTTAAGTTTTGTATGTTCAGCTTATAAGCGTCGATCAGCTTCCGGGCATTAGCAAGCTTGGTTTCAAGGCTAGAGCAGTGAGATGCAATGGGCTCGCAGTTTTGTCGAAGGCGATTCATTTCTTTTTCATTGAGATCGAGTTTTTGTGCGGTTATGTTGAAGAGGAAACTACAGTCACTATAGTTTGAAAGGGGGTTGGCAGGAAAAGGACTTGCATCAAGCCCAAATGACGGGTCGGGATTTGAAGCAGTGTTCGTTTCAATGGTAGCCGGAATACGGTCCGGGTTGGTGGATGAGGAAGTGACAGTTGCCGGAATAGTGGCAGATGGTTTCATTATAGGTTGAATTGAGGCTAAGGGCACTTCATTTGAAGACGTCGCACTTTCACGGGCTTTTTTGTTTCTCATTTGAGTTGAGCGAGCCAGAGATTTCTTGTTATACAGTTGGATTAGTGGCCAGTCGGAAAGAGATATGGATAGGCAGATCGAACAGGGGTCATTGTTGAAGTCGCAATGACGGTGGCGTTCACAGGAAGTGTGTGGGTCATAACGTTTCTTGGAAGATACAATCCCCACACATTTGCAGACATCAGGTTTTCGGGCGGTTCTTGGGTCCCAACCTCTGACGAGGGTCGGTGATCTTCCACCACGGATTTTAGGTGACATGGATGCGAAGCGGTAACCAGGGAACTGGGAGGAGCGCGGGAAAGGTGAGGTCTATCCAGGTCGACGAGGAACCCCAGCGCGGGAGATGGGATGAGGATCGTGGCAGGTGAAAAGCCCCAAGGTGGGAAGGAAAAACAGCCACAACATAGTAATAAGGGATGGCAAGTGGAAGAGTTGAAAGGGGGGAGAGATAACCAACGTGATCGAGGCGTAAAGGTGGTTAAATAGTTAGCACAAGCTAGAAAGGAGTGTGCTAGGAAGGCAAAGTGAGAGATTAAATTTGAGTGGATCTTCGTAATGATGATGTGGTAATGGTTCAGCCTTCAAGACGTGGGTTGGCCACTGTCGAGATGAGCCCCAGAGTGGGCAGGAGTAGATGACATGATTTCAACTAGCAGGCGAGTCAACCGTGAATGATGTTAATGGCATAGAGTGCAATTCCTACTACAACTGTGTGTAACAGCGGGTGCTACGATGGGGTAGGTGCTTGTAGCATCGCCGGTCGCCTGGTGTAACTGGATCTTTCCTACTATTACTCTGGTTAAGGTGTCCTCACCACGAGCGTCTGATACAAGACCGCGTTTACATGTGAATCAGGAATAATGAGGACGTGTTAACAGTCAGACATGACACATTTGAGCGTGGTTGCGTCGAGAAAGGCGGCAGATAAGAAAGTGGCAAGTGACATGACTTACACATGAGGCGTGGAATCAATTATGGACGAAACGAGTGGTGGGAATGTAGAAAGCTTCCAACATGGTTTAAATGGAAGGGTTGGTCTAGCCAGAAATGGGACAGGCAGCAGTGTGTGCAGCAACGGATGTCAGAGTCGTGTCGAGACGAGGGACACTCCGTGGTTGAGACAAAAAGTTGAAGGAGCAAACGGAGTTCGTTGTGCAAGGGTGTGACAGGTTGAAAACGGTTTCCGTTGATGAAGCGTGGCAAGAGCTGTGCTTGTGGAGTGATCGAAGGATGAACACATGAGAATGGAGCAAGAACATAGTTATTAAGGGGACACCTATATTCCATTGGGAAACCTTGTTGGATTCAATCATTTACTGGAAGTCAGGACATGGTAAGTAGAGCCACCTCAAGCTGGAAAGCAGCAAAATTGTAAAACTGATAAGTTTCAAAGGGGATGGTTATAGATGACGTTTCCGTAATTGTTGTTGTGATGGTTGTGGGCAGTGGTTATACAACGATGCTGGGGTTTTCAGGCACAGGGTTGGCTGGAGGTGTTGAAGGGGTCGAACGTAGGAGTCCATTGTGACAGTCAAGGGGAGTGTGTTCGACAAGGGAGGTGCAGATGTCTACAGCACCCGGTATTCCCAGGTGGTCAGCCATCCAAGTACTAATCGGGCCTGGTGCTGCATAACTTCGGTGATCGGACGAGAACCGGTGTTTTCAGCATGGTATGGTCGTGGACGATTGCACATTGATTTCGTTGGGTTTAAGAATTGCCTATATTCGGCGAAGGTTTACTTGCGTTCGGGGAATGTTCTGTGAGGGATGTGGTTCGGTGAAGGTTTGTTGCGTTCGGCGAAGGTTGTGCGTTCGGCGAAGGCTTGCTTACATTCGGCGAAGGATGTGCGTTCGGCGAAGGCCTATTGCGTTCGGTGAAGGCTGTTCGTTCGGCGAACGCTAGCTGCATTCGGCGAAGGTTGAGTGTTCGGCGAAAGCTTGACTAATGGTGGAGGTTTTCTTCCCTTGAACTTGCGGTGAAGGTTCAGGAGAGGATTTTCATTGCTTGTTCGTTGAGCATGTGGTTTGGGGAGTTTTCGACGAACTTCGTGCATTATCAGTGAGCTGGTGCAGCTAGAGGGGCGATCGTCTTTGACGAGAGCTTGAGAGGAGTGTCATATAATTTACACTACAGTATAGCGAAGCGACTGGAAGACTACAGTTAAGATTTGTCATTCAATCCGTAGCCTTGTCCGTCCGAAGTCATGTTGTTCAGTGATAGTCAGCACGGAAAATTTAAACCATCGTTGCGTACGCATAGTTAAAATGGTTGGAGACGTAACAGAATGAAGCCATAACACTTGATCGACGCAAACGACTGCTACAGGAAGACACGCAACCAGAAAAACCAAGGACATAGTCAATGGTACATATCAGCTTCAACTGGGGATGAGGCACACGTGTGTTCGGCGTGTGAAGGGTTGAAGGTTTCCATGAAGGTGTCAAAGGTGAAACGTTCAGCGAAGGTTCATCAGTTGTGATGTTCAGCGGGCAATACGGGTTGCGGGCAACGTTCATGACACTTGCGAAGAAGATCATGCCGGAGGACTTGAAGGTACATTTACCGGTCAGCATCGGCATGGGTGGTACATGCGTCGAGGATTGGGATCGACGATGATTGGGCGAGGGCTCGTTCGGATATGGCAAAGGCCGTATGTTCGGCAAGGCCAGAGTTCGGTGAGGGTACGTTTCCATTCCCAGAAGCGGGAGACAATCGGAAATGTCGACCTCGCTCGCTGTCTAGAAGGTCCAGAAAGGGGCGAGCAGCGATCATGAGGAAGCTCCTGGGCTCATCTTGTAATTCAGGCGGATCGATCATCAGTTTGAGTTAGAGCAGCAAAAGACATGTTTGGCCCATGGCAAAGCTGAGGGTGCGGTGAAGGCTTTGTTATTCGGCGAGAGACCCGTGGCTTTCAGTGAAGGCTGGTGGTTTTTCGGCGAAGGTTGGGTGTTCGGCGAAGGCTAGTGTCTTTCGGCGAAAGATTAGTGGCATTCGGCGAAGGTTGTGAGTTAGGCGAAGGCAGCATGTTCGGCAGGGTCTGCGTTCGGCGAAGGCATGTTGTGTTCGGCGAAGGCTTGGTGGCTTTCGGCGAAGGGCACAATCGGCAAGGGCGGGGCTTGGTGGCTTAGGCTTGTACTTCAGGCTAGTCGAAAGAGACGTTCGGCTAGCTTGGGCATCCGTCAGGTGCTGTGAAGGGAACCAGTTCGTCAATGGGGATCATCTTCTATGGTTTTCCGACGAACGTTACATTCCACAAAGATCGGTAGTTCCACGTTAAAAGTTCGACAGGTGATGAACTTGCGTGAAGCGTTGAGTGTTCAGAGAACAAGAGATCAATGAGGAAGGAGATCAAGCAGGTAAAGCGAAGTCAGATGGCGAATTACAGCAGAAAAGAGGAAGAAAGAACTTTCGGCGAACGTGTTCAACCAAAACGTGCGAATGTAAGAATAATGAAAGCAAACATCAGGGAGGGATCTTTCGGCGAACGTCGAAGCGGGAGGGTAACAATGGCGGAGCGTCGCAGCTGGAGGCTGGAGGAAAAGAGATGGTTGGCTAACGCCGTAATACCATTTATGGAGGGTCTGCACGTGCTGGCGGATGCGCAGATGGGCGGTTCAGCTGGGCGTATCGAGGGAGTTTTGAATCCTCCAGGGTAACAAGCACTCAGGAACTGAATGCAATTAAATTTACAGGTAGTGTGATATTTTCAGGGGCAACTAGAAAATGTACCATCGCTGCAACTAAATTGTTATCTTGCGTTTATTGAAACATTACTAGAGTGAGGGGTTCCAAATAGACGGTTCAACTTTGGGAAGCAACGAAAGCATAAACTACTCCACATCTACCAGTAGGCCCTATGGCCTACACGCAGCTGGAACTAGTGCAAGTCCATAAAAAAAGCAAAAAAATAAATAACTGTAAGGGGTTTTATTTACACATACTAGACAGTGTTGTGATGTAGAATAATGCCGTTTTCAAAGTTCGTTAACACATTCATTGGTTGCAAATTTTCGGCCACTCTTATTCACTAGATGATCAGTACTATTTATGCTAGACTACATTTAACTTCATGAAGCTATTTTGGAGATCCCAGATTTTTCCAGATCTACAGCACTGCTCAGTGCTTACGTTAGGACTTAAAGTGCACTATCACCGTTTGAAATGCTAACGAAAATACCATGGCACCATCTAGCGGGCGGGAGGGATATTGTTAACCTTTATAGCTTGCTCCCAGGTGCACAAGGAAGAACCAAATTTTTACTCAATAATTAAGGATGTCGTAGCTTATTTGTTTCGTTAAAAGAAATGCTGTTATGCATTCCTTCGCTCGGTGCAAGCAAGAGCTAGATAGCACTACATAGCGCTATCAGATGTCAGATTTCGTCTGCTTTCAGTAAGTGATAGTGCCACTTTAAGGTGCATTCAAATTTGGTGCTGCAGACCATTCGGCTCATTTGGAGCATCACTCAGTTTTGTTTTCTACTTGGTACAGAGTTGTAGTTCGAGTGCTGGGTGGACCAGTTGATGTAAGTAGGGGAACGTAGAGAGGTTGAATATTCATCATGGTATTCCTGCCTTTTCATAATAATTCCAAAGCACGGATGTCAGCATCTTTAAGTGTTGGACATAAGAGTAGTTGTGTTTGTCCACTAGAGCTGGTGTTTGATAGTAGTTTGGTAGACGGCGACACAGTTCTTGGGGTCTTCGGTCCTGGTTGCCATTAGGTTAGACTCCCCTCCTTGTTTCTCTCACAAACTCCACTGACTCCAAAGTGTGTCTGAGGGCAATCTGGTAGCTAGTTGGTTTTTGGGGCACTTATTCTCTGCGCTTGTGGTCTTATTGATTTCAAGTTGTTGGGTCTAAATTGTTTGTTTTGTATTACTTCGTGTTGCAATGGTGGTTCAGTTGTTCTCACTCAGTCTTGTAAGTTGTGTTCTCTGCTTCATTGTGTCTAGCATGTCCCTTACCTTGGCTTTGGCGAGTGGGTGGGTCTTTACGTTGAGTCTTTAGCTTTCTCATAGATATGTTTCGGCAGTTTACATGGGAGAAACAAGGTAAGTGAGTCACATCAGGATTTTAGAACATGTAACGGCAACCAGGACCGAACACCCCAAGAACAGAATGTATCGCCGTTCGCCAAGCTACTACCAAACACCAGATCGGAACGACAAACAACTCTTGTGCCCAGCCCAACACTAATAAAACGCTCACGTCCGTGCTCTGGAATCATTCGCTATAAAAAACTATGAAAAAGCACGAATACCACAGATGATCCAATCAATCCCCTGCGTTCCGCTACATACAACACCTGGCCCACCCAGCACTCCAACAACAACCCAGCGCCCAGAGGAAAATAGGACACTGCCCAATGAGCTAAATACCGATCGGTGCAGAGCCTGTGTAGCAAAATTTGAACGCACCTAACAATGTTTGCTGAAAATGAGCAACCATCGAATGTGTTGAACAAACTTTGAAAATAAGAGTTATTCATCCCAAAAATGACCACATAAAAATGCCTTTTCTGTGTTTAGCGTAAGCTGGGGAGACAGGGGTGGGGGTAGTAATTAGGAACAGGAACATATAACACACTTTCTTCTTTCAATGGAATAGTGCAAGGTGAAGCAGTGCGATAATTTGCAAGCTTCCTTTGCAGGGGATATTTTGAGATGAACCTGCAATATTCTTAGTCTACTGTCTGAAGAGGAAGTTAGCTAGTTAGTTCGCTTCTCTCTCTAGGGCCCTATAGGGGAAAATTGCACCAGCCACTAGCCAGCTGGGGATAAAACTCGATGGCACTAAAAATTCAGCACAAGTGGCCAACGTTTCATTTTGAATAAGGATTGATTAACGAGATACTCACTTTCGATAGTGGCAAAAAATCTACGATACTGTAGTTATTTATTTAGCGATTGTTGACTAAATCCTCAATCGTTTTCGTACTCCCAAACCTATCTAGTTTTTTTTAACTCCAAGTATACGAATGAAATTAAAAATTAAACTGACAAGACATATTGGCAGGAAAATTAAAAAGTAGGCCTAGCCCACAAAAAAATGTTCTTATTTTGTGTCGATTAAAAGTTTTACTGTAGCAACTGAAGATTTCTTATCTACTGGCTATTTGCCGATACGTAGCAAGTTAATTTTTGCGTATCTCTTACTAGCGTGTGGTTAGGCTTCAGTGGAAAATGTAACTCAAGTCAAGCAGTACTCACCTCTTTGTGCTTTTTCAGGGCATTAAGGCCAAAGCCAAACGACTTCTGAGAGCCGTGGTCACATGCAGTCACCATGATGGCTTCGTCTATGCTGTTCACCTTAAAAAAAATTATTACGTTTTATTTAAGGTTGTTTTTTGCCTAACCATATTGCATGTTAGTAACTAACGGCATACTATTAACTAATGGTTATGTAAAATAAAAAAGTGGGACGCACACGAAGCAGCCAACGATTAGGCCCAACCATAGGCCAAAGATTTGAGTTCTTGTATCGAAAAGTACCCACAGTATACTTGGACCACGAAAATTGTTTAGTTATCTTGCATTTTTTACGAGTCCAGAAAGTCACAAGTTGACAATGCATTTACATTTTTTAAATTTCAGGCCAGGTGACTATGTCTAAAGGTCTGCTTATTTCAGATTAGGTTTAATAGCAAATTTATAAACTAGGCTATGCAATATTCTCCATCAACTACATTCTTGCCAATCAACTAAAAGTTATACAAGTAAGAAGTAACTACAAATCGCTCCAGTCCTGAACAATTGCGGGTAGTAATGAGTCAGCAGCAACACGGGGATAGCAGCACAAAATATGAGTAGCACCAGCCAAAAAAAAAAAAAAACCACCACAACACACAATAATAAACATTAGTAGGCTAGTGTGTGTTGTGGTGGCAGTTTTTTTTTTTCTGGCTGGCGCTGACCACTGAGCACTCGTGTTTTGTTGTGCAATATCTTGCGATATCAAGGGCTTGCGAAACAAATCAATTTTTTTTTCTCTGCCTGCAGGTGCACGAAAAAATTGTCAGGGTTTCATTTTATTTTTAATTTCTTCTTAATTTCTTTCGAGCCTTAAGTCATCTGACGCAAACTTATGATAAAGCAGCTAAAACAGAGATACTATAGCTAACGCACAGAGATACGAAACGGACAATCATCCCTCAAGCTCTAACCAGACTGGCTGTTCGCGGCTGCACGCCGACGCAGTATGGTGTAAAAAAGACTTCAATATTTGTCCTTAACGCAACACCAACCACACGATTACTGCAATATTGACCTTGTAGGCACGTAGTTACGCATAGCTTCGCACGAAATTCTCTTCTGTCTGGAGAGGCCTTCATGCTGGAGCGCGAGCCAGGTTCAAGGCAGCGCGCATCCACGCCCTCGTGCGGCTAGGCGGGTAAACTCCCGTGATAAAGCAGTGTTTAGCTAGGTTTGGCTATCAGGTGATCGTTACCGTCGTACGCTACCCAGAACTGACAGTATTATAAAATAACATTACGGGATAATAACTTAGCTTGCATATTTTTTTCAGCCAAACACACTACTTCCTTCGCATCAGAATAATGTAATAAATAGAAGCATCTAGGACTAACTGCGAAAAAAAACTGGGTCTAGGTAAAAGAACTGATAAAGTTTAATTACCAATGCAGCATTAACGCCAGAGCATTCAAAAAGGCGTTAAAAAATATAGGCTATGTATTAATCTGTATTAAAACATAATGTAATTGGGGGGGGGGGGCCGAAGGTGGCCAAACAAAATCATGAAATTAATTCGTTTTACTTAAAGATTTCAATTAAGAGTACGAAAGATAACTCAAAAAATTTCTTCATGCTCCAGTTTATTTACTTAAATATTAATTTACGATCCATTAATTTATTGTAGCAAACACTCCACCCTGCCCCTCCCAAAATAAAAATAAGATCTCTACGGCGATAGTTAATGAAGCAGGATTTCAACCTTTCAAACAAATTTTATTTTATTAAGTTATAAAGCTTTCAGCAAAAGACACTGTTTCATAGTGCCACTCCAAGACATGCTTTTAGTACCGTGAGTTGAAAAACGGAAAAGATGTATTAGAGGGAAATTATTCGTCCATAACCGAAAAAGTTCAGTAGATGATAGCGACAATGAAAAAAGGTTGAAAAAAAAACTAAAAATAGTCGTAAAAAATCGTATAAAGCGACATTGTAATTTACCATAATGATAAAAAAGTCGGAAATAAATTTATTTTCAGTAATGAAGACTTGGTTACAGTGCATTTTGTTTGTGAGTTACCGGTACATTATTATCAATATTTATTCAAATAAATAACTTTTAACTTAAACCAAATCTGTGAGTTGGAACTTGAAATTATCTTGCATTTTAAACTTTTAAACTAACAAAAAATAGTGATTGCTCCCCACCCCAAAAATGAAAAGTTTTCAAACCTTAAAAAGTATTTTCCAACCCCTCCCCCGCCCCAACAAAAAAAATTAATTATTGTAAGCTCATTTAATTACTGTAATTAGTTTAAGGAGAAAATGCTGTCATGTGATATGTTTAAAAATGTACGACGCATTTTTTATTGTCCTGTGTAGTTCACGGTACTTTCATCTTTCGGAAAGAAGATTTAAAAATGATAGGAAAGGAAGGAATCTTTCCTTTAGAATTGCTGCAATTCACAGCACTGTGCCACGTGCTGTGTGTTGCTTTATGGGAGTTAAAACTTGACGTATCTACGATTTGTTTGGCCCTTACTGTGCTCCAAAAAGGCATAACGAAAAAGAAAAGCTTAACCTGTTACCGTTCTTCAGTAGGCCTGCCCATTGTTTCTTCTGTTTCAGTTGTTGTTTATCTCCATACGTCAATAATAATTGTCCATAATGGTTTTAAGAGAACATTTATTACGGTGCTATTTCCGAGCAAAGGAAAAGCAAAGCGGGAACGAATGTCTACATAGATGTTTACCCGGCCAGGCGCTTGGAGCGCTGCGTGCGTTTCCCGAAATGCACAGCGACGCGCGATCTCGCAAATTTAATACAGCGATTCGCATCTCTGTGCATTAGCTATAGTATCTCTGGCTAAAATTTAAGCTCAAAGACTAGTTTGTGTCGGGGCGGGGGCGCACGGGGGGGCCCCAAGAGAAGTAGAACCAGGATTCATAAAGCAATCCATATTTGGAGAAACCAGTCCATCAGTACAGCCTAGCTGGATACTTACGACTACGGTAACTAAAAAGATTTAGAAAAAACGTACAGTACGTTCCAATCCTGGAGGCTGGTCCCCTGCAAACAGCTCATCCAAGGATAGGCTACATGTTGTTAGTTTAGCAAACTAGATTAATTGGCAGTTGGGGAGTGCCAGTCTTTTGGCTACAGTACTGATGAAGGCCAAAACTAAAAGCTGAAATTTTCCAGTTACAAATGCAGGATGGGCAAGGAGGAATATCACGCCCTTCCCTTCCTGGCCAGTCCGCCACTGTAAACACAGGACATCATTCGCTTTGCTCATTCGTTCAATAAGAAACACTACAAATAAGCGTAATAAAATACTGTAATATATCGCACCCGAAAAGCAGCGAGGCTAGCGCAATAGGCTAATTAACAGCAAAGTCTATGCGCGCCTCGCAGTCACTGTACCGTCCAGATTCCAGCGTAAAAATTCGGTGTACCATCCATATTACCGTCAAAGGTAAGTTACGACTCATTTTTACTCTCTTCGCGATAAGAGAGGAGCCACCTCGATGTTGCTACGCTTAGTCTAACCGACCGCAATATTGAAGAGCTGACTTGCCGAAATGCGCAGTTACACGCCATAATCAATGCAATTTTTCGTATTAGCGCATAACTTTACGCTGACATAGGGTGACGTCATCCACAGATCATGTACTATCGGACGATGGTTTTTCGCTGGGACCTCGTCAGAGGTTAGCCAAAGTTTTCTTGAAATTTCTTATTTTGTAGAGCATACCTGTTGTACTTGCACACTGCAACTCACCCACCAACATACTTGAATTTCGTCGGATCAGAATTGAATAAATGTGCTGGTTTTTAAGGAAATGTCGCTGAACCGATTAGCATTTAGCCCTTTTTGGCCACAACCACATTAATTCGACATGTGACACGTTGAATTAAAAAGGGCCCCAGTAAAAATGTTCACCATAATTTACTGAGCCTTTAGTAGTTGCACCTGCCCTCTCGAGGGTATGCATGCTATTGCCAAACACGCTTCATGTACTCCTGACTTATATTTTATCCATGGCTTTTATAATTTGCCTTCACGCTAAAGATGGCTTCCACTTCACACAACTTACAACCCAGTGAAGAAAAGACAAAGCTGCAGGCAACCATTTGGTTATTCCCCATGCACTGGACTTGAACTGCTTGATCTAACCTTGCAGATAGAGCAACCAAGAACATCAAGATACGTATGCAGGGCTCTTAATGTCCAGAAAAAAGTGTGTAGCATAATAGCGATGCAAAATAAAAATTTGCATAGCAATCGCAAAATAATGGTTAGCAGTTTTCAGGAAGCATAATTTTTTTTTTTTGGCAGGCAAAAAGGCGTTTTCGTTTTAATCGATGGTCCAGCTAGAACAAGAGAAGGTGATTGTGTGACGTATAAATTGCACCATTTTTTTTAATACCTAAATATTCTGATGCTGTATGTTACGATTGTGTATCGTTCAATTTCCTTCTTTGCACGTGGTATAAAAATAACGCAACTTCTGTAGGGATTGGAATTGAGAATTTTACGGAACACAATGAATGTTCTATTTATAAATGGGCTAGACCTACTGCAAAAGGATTTTTTAACGTAGTTATAAAGTTCTTTCGGAACCACTTCCACAGCGGCTCCAAGCTCGTCCACCATCGATCTGTATATGTGGAAGGTTGTACTATCGCCATTGGTGTAAAAGGTAAATCAAGGTCGCCGTTCACGAAAATGATAGCAGTTTTTTTCCAAATTAAGAGCCTCGCTCGCGCTGTCGCGCTCGCTGCGGCTAACTACATAACATCAGAAAACGCAACCAAAAACTTAGCCGGAAAACTTCACGCGCCGGAATCTAGATAGGTCGGCCATCTTGCTTGGAGCTTCTGCGGTAGTGGACCCGTTCTTTCGCCATGATATTGCGTCGCTAAACTGCTACGCAAATTTCAATTTTGTATCGCTAGTGCAGGGCTCGAATTGTCTTATAAAAATTGCATAGCATAAATGCGATACAAAATAGAGATTTGCATAGCAATCACGAAAAAATGATTAGCAACTTTTAAAGAATAATTTATTTAGTAAAAAAACAATACAAAAGTTTACTTTATTTGAAACAATATCCATTTTTGTTTCACATTTACTTTGCTACACACACGGATACTTGGTCAAGACTATGGCATCCAATGCACATTAAGACTATTTTGACCTGTGGCTGAAACGAAAGCACCACCAACTAAATACCGAAGACGATGGTAGCACCAATGATTTCCCAGAATGCATGTGCGATGTTATGCCTGCCTATAAATTAGGGATTAGCATCTCCGTGTCAGCCAACACGATCATGATTAGCCTATAATGCTGTCTCCTTTAATACAGTTGCGTCGCTAAACTGCGATACATTATTTAATTTTGCATCGCTCAAGTTTAAATTTGTGGTGCAAATTGCGATGCGATACCGCTCATTTCGAGCCTTGTAGTGTCAAAAATTGTGGTGCAAACTGCGACGCGATACCGCTCATCTCGAGCCCTGGTATAGCAGAGAAGCTGCCCAGGAAAACAGAAAAAAAACCCAGTAGGTCAGTCTAAGTTTTTTGGGGGGAATTTATGGTAGGCCCTCATGACGACCTATCCAATATAACCACCTCCATCCCGTATGTCCCATGCCTGTTTTTATAAGGGACATCTACGAGATGGGCAAAAAGTAGTTTCCCAAGTGCACCGCGAGCTTAATGTTGAGTGGTCCCCAGGTCCCCAAGCAAAGCGACCAAGCACAGCCCAGTGGTCGGCATCCTAGTTTCCAAACCAAGTGTATGCCAATTTCGAATTCCTCGACGGACCAATTATGGTACTTAAAGTCTTTGGGCTCTGAGGAGGTACAGGGGCTCGTCACAAAAACAACTTAGCGCGGTTCTGCTACAGGCTACCCAAAGAACGAAACGGCAAAAAAATTGTATGTAGCCTGACGGAGGCTACATACGCCACAATTTTGCTACATTCAGAAAAGCTTTCGTGAATATTGCGTTCGGCAGCTACGGCTAAAATAGTGAGAAGGCGAGCTCTTTTATCACAGCTTTTTCATTCTAAACAGTGGAAGCGACTAGAAATGGCTTCCGCAATATAGACCCAAGGATAAGACTCCATTGCAGACACAGTAGCCTATGGCATATGAAATTGAAATGTCGAAATATCCCAGTCCCTAATTTTTTTATTTACACTTTATGAAGAGTACCTATACTCGGCTAAGTACATGAACAGTAAAGAAAAAGGAACTATAACTTGGTATTATGCAACACAGCCAAAGAGGTTTTAGCTGCAGCAGAAGCCGTAGCCATCGTCGGTTAGGCATTAGGCCTAGTCTACTTCCACAACAACAAAACTTATAAAAACTTTCGTCCTATATGAAACAACGAAGGAATGGGATTGTTTCCCTTGCACCAGATACTATTATTACAGTAACACTACTACAAATTCTAACAATACCTATAAACAATAAAAATCTCTGACCTCTATAGAAGGTTACGTATTTCGCTGCACGCTATCTATTCCTGTCGGCGGCTGTGACCAAACCAGGAATGAGCAGTCGACAACAGACTGAACACGTTTCCGGTTTCCTCGACTTCCACAACTTTTTTCCTATTTCGATTATATTCTTTATTTAAAGGTGTTTAACTTTCAGTTTAACTTCGCGAAACTCGGAAGGAATCAACAATAAATAGAACCAAATTTTCAACAAGAAACAAATAAAAAACAAATTTGTGAAACAATATTTAGCCTTACTCAAAAACCACAGCGAGCTACTTAGCATTTTGCTTCTCAAACGAAACCGAAATCTAAGAAGCCTTATATCAGTTCAGCAAGTTATTTATTTTTTTTATTTATTTGAGAAACAATAAACAGCCAGTTTCCAAATCGAATGTGGCTAGAGCCAAATACAAAAGTAGAAAATATCAAAAATGGTTATAGTAACGAGCAATGTACACAAATGTAAACTGGAAAAAAAATAAAAAGAAAAATAGACCTATAAAACTGTAAACGTTAAAGGGACACCCGGCCTGCCTTGTAACATTCCGCGTGCTAAATTACAGCAGCGCGAAGATCGTCATCCGAGCAATTAAAGCGCAAGGTCGGCTGGGGTGGTAGCTGCGTTCCTCGCATAGCTGCTGTCTCGGTTGGCTTTGGGAATAGTACACGAGACAGAATCAAGTTAAAGATTGTGTCACCACAAACCGAAATGATCAACGTATTTTAAAATCACAATTTATAATTTTCTAGGCTAGTCTTATAATTTTGCTTCGGCGATCTATTGGAATAAATAATTTTAATTTTTACCGCATTAGTCTATTAGATTTTAGATCTCATGGTAATTATTAGAAAATTAGTAGAAATACACACAGAGATGAAACGTCATGATTAATGTACACGCGCAATGCATCATTTAGTGACGGGTCGTTAGTAAATAAAGTTCCATTATATTCAACAGAAAATCTCCTAGACGCCACATTTTAAAAAGTATTTTTAGCAAGGGAAAGACTAACGGTAAGGAAAAAGACCTTCGGGGCCTTACTTGATGTGGAGGATCGAGAAAAATGGCGCTGGGGGGTATATCTCTTTAAATCAACATCCAGCCTGCCTTATAACCTTCCGCCTGCCTTATAACACCCACGCGACGATCACATCCGCGTATTTACCACAGCTAAGGTCAAGTGAGATGGTAGCTTCGTTCCTCGCAGTGAAAAAACATAGCTACTGTCTCAATTTGCATTGCGCCTCAACATCCAGCCAGCGTGAACCCATTGATTGTGTCGTCAAAAACCGGAATAATTCTCGTATTTTAAAATCACAATTTATAATTTTCTAGACTAGTGTCTTATAATTTTGCTTCGGCGATCTATTGGAATAATTAATTTTACCGCATTAGTCAATTAGATTTTAGATCTCATGGTAATTATTAGAAAATTAGTAGACGTATACACAGAGATGAAACGTCATGATTATTGTACGCGCGCAATGCATCATTTAGTGACGGGTCATAAATAAAGTTCCATTATATTCAACAGAAAATCTCCTACACGCCGCATTTTAAAAAGAATTTGCAGCAAGGGAAAGACTAATGGTAAGGAAATAGACCTTTGGGGCCGTACTTGATGTGGAGGATCGAGAAAAATGGTGCTGGGAGGTATATCCCTTTAAAGCAACATCCAGCCTGCTTTATAACCTTCCGCCTGCCTTATAACACCCACGTGACGATCACATCCGAGTATTTACCACAGCTAAGGTCAACTGAGACGGTAGCTTCGTTCCTCGCAGAGAAAAACGTGGCTACTATCTCAGTTGGCATTGATTGTGTCGTCAAAATCCTGAATGATTCATGTATTTTAAAATCACAATTTATAATTTTCTAGACTAGTCTCTTCTAATTTTGCTTCGGCGATCTATTGGAATAATTAATTTTTATTTTTATTGTATTAGCCTTTTAGATTTTTAATTTCATAGTAATTACTAACAAACGATTAAAATTAGTACTGTGCACACACAGATAAAAATTCAAGGTCATTGTAGGCGTGCGATGCATCATATATGTTCGGGACGAACGTAAATAAAGTTATTTATTTTATTTATTAAATAATTGCAGCGCCCACAGGGGCATTTAGCAATATCCAAATAACTCCAAAAAAACTCTATAAAAAGAGAAAACAATCAATTTCCCACAATTACAAAGTAGTGTGGTTACATTGTAACAATTTTTGGCAAGACTTCAATTTACTAGCGAATAGTAGTAATATTCAACAGAAAACCTCCTAGACGCCACATTTTAAAACGGATTTTTAGCAAGGGAAAGACTAACGGTAAGAAAATAGACCTTTGGGGCCATACTTGATGTGGAGGATCGAGAAAAATGGCGATGGGAGGTATATCCCATGGGGCTAGGCACACGAATCGCGTACATGCCGGAACACTCACGCCACCCCGCGAGCGCATCGGGCAAGGAGGGCACGCGGATAGCACGACCGCGGCTTTCTGCCGGGAAGGTCCGGGTTCGATCCTGGCCTCGTCCACCCCTAGCATTTTCGGGAAGAGAAGGGCCCTGACGTGCCTCGTGCTCATGTCGATTGTGGCATGTCAAAGATCCTGGGATTTTCCACTTGGATTTCTCTGGCTAAATTGTCCCTCTCGCCATCTACTCATAATCATCCTCATCTTCATCTGGAGGTGACGACGGGCTATGCGGCCGCCATTAGGTGACGGAGAGCGGTCGGAGATCCACTAGCATCATCATCATCATCATCATCATCAGCTCGCGGGGTGGCGTGAGTGTTCCGGCATGTACGCGATTCGTGTCCCTAGCCCCTGTGGTATATCCCTTTAATACGGAAAAACCCTACCAAAACATGGATCTGAATCGAACGTTGTAGATTTGATTGAACATTTAAAAAATGCATCGGAGATTACAAGGCTCGAAACAGAATTTAATGTAAGTGTACTAAGTGCTAAACTAGATCAAATGCATCAGACAATTTTAGCAAATACGTTCCGACTTCTAAATAAATCCAACAGCTTGCCATATAAAATGCTTCCTTGTCGTTCAAATACAACCCAAAATAGGTATTCAATAGAACCAAAACTGGAACCAAAGTGAATAATGAATTTTCGAATTTCGAAAATCTCGTCTTACGTGTGATCGACGAATTGCACCATTTGGTACAGATAAATGGTGACTATTTACTAACAAGGGTGGAAATGTTATGGTCAAATACACAGAACAGATGTTGAACTACATGGAAAAAATAAATGAAATGAACTCGTACGCAAAAAGCTAAGTGACTCAAGACCTCAATAACCCTTCGAACATTGTTGTGACATCTGTTCTTTCGAATAATATTGGAGGCCAGATACAGCTCTTGTCGTCACACTGAGATAATAAACAAAAAACATCGAATTTTTCGGAACAGAAGGACATTTTTAAAACCGGCCATCACCAAACAGCTATTTCAGGAACGGCGAAAGCTGGTACAGAACAGTGCAATAAAGCAGCCAAATCGCAACATAACTATCGCAAACTTGAAACATACAAGTGCACAAAACTACAACCAGTAAAACAAACTTTGGAAACAAAGGTCCTTGCCGCAATGTCATCAAGAGATCCACGTGAAAAATTCACTGAAACTCAATTTCAAAGTAACGGAAAAGTACGGATACAGGATGAAATACAACATACAAGTGTTCGACCACTACACGTGAAATATTTTGAGCTTCCTTCATCAGTGACAGTTGAAGAAAAAACAAAAATAATCTTCACAACACTTCTTTGCAGATTGATAAACCTGAAGGAGAAGAGGCTCCAGATAAATATCTAGTTGGTCCTTGTATTCAGAACAATTTGTTTGAAAAACAATCTTTTAAAGGATTTTGATCATCTTGAATCGGTCCAGAACCGTTTCACCAGGTCCTGGAAGGGCTTCAAAAATCTACCGTACGCGACCCGCCTACACCGCCTTAAACTCGACTCCCTTGAACTACGTCGTCTAAAGGCGGATCTTCTTCTTACCTTTAAAATTGTAAGGGGAATGCTACCTACAGATATCCCTGTATTCGAGTTATCAACAATGAAACACACTCGAGGACATATGTATAAACTTGCGAAACCGCTAGCCATGTTGGAGGTCCGCAGGTCCTTTTTTTGCAGTTGGGGTTGTCACACCATGGAACTCTCTTCCTGTGGATGTGGTTTCGGTGGCTACTGTGGATGTTTTCCGTTATCGTCTGGGGGTAGTTGATCTGAAACATTTCCTAAAAGACCCGAGGTTTGTTTTATCTGATGTTTCATGTTTTAAAATGTATGGATCAGTGTAAATGGTTCCCAGCCCTGCCGTTTCCTTTACACCCTAACAGGTGTTCAAACCACATATTATTGTTATTTGATTATAACCCCAAACCAAATCAGTGCTCCCAAAATTAAGTCGTGCCTTGAAGCTGTTAAGAGATGAAGCCGAAACAATGTGCTCCGGGAGGGAGTTCCATGGACAAACAGTCCTTTCAGTGAAGAAGAATTGCTGACAGTTGTTTTGGAATAAAACCCTGCAATTTAAACCTGTGGCCTCGGTTACTGTTGAAATTAAGGGTAAAAAAACTGGAAGGGTTATTAGAGAAGGAACCCGACAGTAACTGATAGGTTAGGATGATATCAGCCCTATCAAACCTCTCACGAAGTGAAGGAGTATTGAGCTATTTGAGTTATTCATTTTACGGAAGGTGAGGAATAGAGGAACACCACTTCGTTAGTTTACGTTGGCAATTTTCAAGTTTGTCGAAGTGCTCAGCATAAAAAGGTCTGCTAATTTTCGACGAAAATCAAGAACGAGTCTCACAAAGGTCTTGTACAACAAGGCAAAAGACACAGTAACATGAAAAGAAAACTTTTACAAACATAATGAGCCAAAGGACCTCAGCGGTAGGACCTCAGCCTTTGGTTTCAAAGGTCGTGGGTTCGATTCTGACAGCCTGACACATAAGTCCAAAAGGTAACGTAAATAAGTTTCCATCTGGCTTCTCATTTCTTACAGTAAATTGGCCAATTGGTGCTGGGTGCATTGAAATCTCTGCTGACTTAAAGCTGAATTTCCAAATGTAATTTCCCACTCACTACGAATATTTCAATCGATTCCAGTGATTTTATTCTTGCTCTTTCCAGAAGTTGCCCCAAATTGAACAGGTCATAATGTTGCAGCAAAAGCAAAAAAAAAAATAAAACACAAATTAGATGTCGGCCAACTGAGGTTACTGTGCAATATTAAAAAAAAAGTTTTTAAGTGTATACTTACTTAAAATGCATCCACAAAATCCAAAGCATTATGGGGAAACGTCATGTTTTAGGATAAGAGAACCAATATGTCTTCTCATGTCCAACTTATTAATGAACTGCCTACACTGTTCAACTTTCCAAGTCCAGGCCTTTTCCGGCACTGGTTGCAGCAACTGATGCTCACTGCTAAATGTGCTCAAATGGAGTGGCTGTATTTTCTTCAGAAAGTCGAATTAAAAAAAGTTCTTAGAACGATCTTGCACAATACGTAGTGGGTAGGCACTAACAAGTAATGCTTGGAGGTTTGATACTATCTTGCCTTCGATCTTCCATCAGTAGGTCGAAAGCAGCTTTCATATCGTTAACGTTAATGTTGTACAAGTAGACAAACCTCTTTATAGAACGCAAGGTGTGGCGATACAGGATGGACCTCGGTAACTTTCACAGTAAGTTCCATGCAATAATGTGCACTTCGCCATACTAAAAAACGATCAAGTTCACCACATTCTTCATGGTTTCCCTGTTCATGTTGACTGTGTAGAAGTTTGAAAATGCCAATTTATTTGTTCCTAGTGAATCAACACTTACTGAGGTTGCAACGCCAATGGCTCAACATCAGTACTGCACATCAGTTTGCAGATTAGGCCGCAGAAGAAAAACTGCAGGATCAGCTATTAAAATCCAGCATTGTTTAAAACAGATGTCTTCGTTCCAGGATAACATGCTGAGCCACAGTCTTCTAAAGCTTGTGGCACATTGCTCCGTTCCGACGACGAAGAGATCCTCCAGCGCCACCGTAGTTAACGACGGAAGCAATGTGCGCTGAGCCATCCGTTTCAGTCAGTCGCTAACTACAGTGGCCCTGGAGGCTCTCTTAGTAGTCGGAACAGAGCAGTGTGCCACAATCTTTAGTCTGTCTGCTGATAAAGGACATATCCTTTGTTATTTCCTTCACGACAGTGGCTTTATGTGTCTGTTTTTCATTGATAGTAACGAAAGGAAAGGAATTGACTGCCATCATGCTATCATCCAAATGAAAATCTAGTTCTTGGTCGTCATCGTTAGCTTCTTGAACTACATCATAAGAACTGCTGGATGTTGTCACTGTTGCACTGTCCAATCTCACATCGTGTAACGTTGGGTCGTCTGTGTTTGGTTCCAAGCTTAGGTTTTCCGAAAATTAATTATCTTCATCATCATCTTCCTGTAGATACAACGAGGATGAACGAGTCACTTGAATGCCTACAATTTTACCGTTGTTGTTCGGAAACAGAAGTTTGTCATGGCTTTAGAGTTTTCAGTACGGTTTCTGATGATGCATACCAAGAACATCTGATCAAAATTTACTGTGAACGAATCAGTTCGATTTTCCACAATTTTAAGATGTGAAAGCTACCCAGTCCGAAATAATAGTGTGATCAAGTCCATCTTTCACATTTAGGCATGACCTTTCAGCCACTCTAAATGATTCATTAGAACATGCTGAATAGTAGTCACATGCACTAACCTATCTTCAAGTTGAGTCACGTCACAATTACGGCCGTGCTTTATGGTTCTGACAACATGAAATGCACTGTCTGCAACAAAGTCTGAGCCAAGCGACGTGGAATATATTTTGGCTCACAAACTGGAAATTACACGAACAAAAGGCATTGTCCTGGTGAAATATGAATAGAGATGCCCCAGGTGCAAGCTTCTGGTACTTTACTAGTGTTGTGGAGGTATCCTGAATAGTACATGTAAATCGTAGTAGAGATGAGGTGACATAAACATGGTCCCTTTCGTGCTGTAGCAAGCATGCAGTTAATATGCATGTTGGCATGCATGAACTATGATATCCTCCAAATCAAGAGGGCTTCCACTCTAAAAACTTAAAATAGCTTCAGCTATCCGACGAAGGACTTGAAAGTCTTCACAACCATCCATCAGATGAAAATTTTTGAACAATGTCTTCGGTTTCTTCGAAGCATCACTGATTGTATTCAGTAGTTTTGTGGCAACTGGCACATTCTGCTTAGCACGTACATACATCGAACAACTTAGCAGTGAAATTGCATTCTTCAGATGGAAGCACATCTTCAAAGATTCTTTGCAACAATTCCTTGTTAAATACTGGCAACTAACCATCATACCAGCAACAGAACACAACTTATTTCTAAGTCATGTTCAAAGTCGAAGTTGAGAGTAACATCAACCGGCCCAACAGTCTTCGCCAATAGTCCCTCACACACAAATGATTTGCATATTGTTCCCATCATCGTTTGTAAAACCCGGCATTTGGGTCCTTCACCATCTGTTCCAAAATTACTGATACATCCGTTTCTGCCCCATATAATTATTTTTTTATTAGCTTCATACATGTGTCAAAGAACATTTTCTGAGCATGCCTCCTTCCCACACGATGGTAGTGCAAGACAGGGAATATTTTAAGTTTTGCCATTAACGTTCATGCTGCAAATGAAAAAGACGATCTATTCCTACGCTAGATGTAGTTGATCCTGCTCTAGTCGAGTGCGAAGTATTTCAGCATCTTGTACGTCATTGAGGTCAAAACGACATTCTGCATGTACTGCACACAGCCCCATCACACAATTGCGTTTTGGATCAAGTCTGAGACGATGTTCAATGCTAATCAAGATATTTGATCGCTCTTCAATTCTTTTCAGAGCACTTGTCATGTTAAGAACGACACTATCCTTTATATCATTTTGTCGTGTAGTGAGAAGTAGTTCTGTAATATCAGGCTCTTGAGCAAACAGTCTTGTTGCAGAACACTTGGAAGTCCTTTGTGATAAAGCATACGAAGTAGTCAGCAACGTTAGTTGGTAATGACAGTCATAAAAGTTTGACGTTATGGTTGTAACGAATGCTCCTAGTAATCGGAAAAAAGCATGTATTTGGGGTCGTGTTTGGGGTGGTCTGATTCTGGATCTTTGGAACCTGTTTGTAAGTAAGCAGAACTAAGGACGACTAAGGAGAAAAATGCCCTGCTTTAAGATGGTCCGATACTGGATCTTTGGAACTATAGGGAAAAAAAACCTGCATTGGTGTGGTCCCGATATTAATTATTGGGATACAGGAAAAAAAATCCAAGGGGTGATGGGTGGCAACTTTCGATATTTTAAGTTGGGGATTTTAGGGAGACGATATACGGGATTTCTGACCCTATGCCCCCTCCATCAGCAAATGCAATAAACTTTGTGTGGATTACTTAGCCCAAAGTGTAAAATGGTGCATTTCGCTGGGTTAAGTCACAGAACGTTTTCCATGGTCCACGATTGAACATACTCGAGAGCAACTTCCAGAGATCTGTCAAAGGTGGGACCGAATAGTTTGAAGTCATCAGCGTAACTAGTATGGTTAACACCAAGTTTGGCTGAAAGATCAGACATAAAAATTCTAGGAAACAGGCTTTGGGCCTAATGTAGGCGGAGCGAGCGGATCTTCATTTCAAACTTATATTTAGTTTTTATTTTAATGACGATACCACATTTGTTAATAATTCTTAAAAATCTGGGTGCAATACTTAATGGGCTTTGTTGGGCTGTTTGCGTTTTGGTGTGACGTACTGCTGTTCTTTGCTGGCCTTTTTCTTAATTTAGCCTTTTTAATGTAGGCCTATGTTAGGTGTCAAATTTACATTAACAAGCTTTCGTTTGCTCCGGCATTTAGTTTTTGTTTAGTTATTTGTAGCCTCCTTTTCGCAGCCAACACTTAAGACGTGGGCCATCACCGCGAGTAAAAATAAAACAGCATGTAATAAGGCGTTTAACTGCAAGCCAAACAATTATCAATACGATAGTTTTTAACAATAGTCAGAAGATTCAAAAGGTTCACAAAACTGCTTTGGTATAAGATTTGACACCGCCACCAAAGATTCAAAAGGTTCACAATACTGTTTAAGATTTGACACCGTCACCAACGAAAATGTTGAGCTGGCACACCTCTATCACGCAATGCAAGATAATATATTATTTCCTAACTCTATGACTGCAACAGCGACCTCTATTACATAATCTGAAAGAAATAACCATCACAATTTAGGTTTAAAATGTGTTAGCTTTTAGACCAAGTTTTAGGTTTTAAGCCTAATTTTTAGCGTTTAGGCCTAATATTTATCTCCGATTTACTTTCGTTAGTAGCAGCTTACAACAGTGGTTCGAGATTAAGCCTATTTCTTTATGCGATGCAACACGGTTTTGGTTTGGAGTGTTCACGTTACCGTGGCAACCAGGAATTGAGAGAGGCGGTCGTATTATTGTTTCGTGTTTCGTGCATTCGTGTTTTGTCTGATGTCAATATCGTTTTATAATACTGCTTGGCCTTGATACGACGATTTCAGGTTTCATATTCGGGATTCCCAACGCTAGTGTAGACGCCACTTCCGTTGCCATGTTGAATTGAATAATCTTCAAAGCATTCATTTTTCAAATAATAATAATAATAATAATAGTTTATTTGCCGAGTAAAATGAAACTAACGTGTGTCGTTAATGGAATCCTTTTGTTTTTATGGTTGCGTTTGTTACCGTAGTGGTTAAATGCAAGCATCAAATGTTATTATTTCGTTGAATTATGTCGAAAAAGATTATTAGCTAGAAAGAAGCAACCAAAATTTAATTTGCCGTGTTTTTTAAAGCTCACTTGACTACCATTAGCATGGTATACGCTTCGTCGGAATTCCTAAATTATTCACGACTCCAAATTCAGGGCACGTTTATGCACCAACTCGCTTTTGCATTCTCGCAGCTAGAAGCTAGAAATCACCTCAAATTCCAACATGGCGGCGGTTGTATGTCTGCCACCTCGCAACGAAAACAACAAATAACGTGAGTTCAGAAGCGTTTGGGAAAATTGTTCCGTCATGAGGAATTCTTTATATTATTGGCACGGATTATAAGACTGCAAGTATTTACTCAAACGATGTCGGATTTAGCTATTTCATTTAGCGTTGTTACCATGGCAATGTCACCTTTACCATCGCGATTGAGGTCTAGCCGCGAGAATGCAAAGGTGAGTCGTTGTGTAAACGCGCCCTTACAATGGTGAGTGTTAGATATAAATTCGAAAATTTTAAAATTTCTACAGTAATAATTGTTCGATTTACGTAAAATTTTGGCTCAGCAATACTTTTGGGGGTATAAAGCGTTGTGCGAAATTTCATTTCAATCCGACCTTTCGTTTGGGCTCCACCCAGACTAAAAAAGTGCAACCAACGGACCAACAGACCAACAGACCAACGGACCAACCAACCAACATTTTGCAATTTGGTGTCCGTTATAGGCTACGCTTCGCTCGCTCGCTCTGCCAATTAAAAAGTAAAGGACCAGTCACAGACCCCTGTGGAACACCACTATGAACAACTTTGCAAGGCGCGTACGAGCCCCTGAGAATGCACTCTGCCTACGTTTTTGGAAAGGTATCACGAAATCCAAGTAACAGTGGGTTTAGAAGAGAGTGCTGTATTGAACAGAATCAAAAGCTTTGCTGAAATCTAAAAAAATAAGGTCGCAAGGAAATCCCTTGTCAACGAGCATGGTGATGTTATCATAAGTGTAAAGAAGGTTGGTGAGACACGACCGTTTAGGTAGGAAGCCATGTTGTGATTCATGAATAATGCTGTCGGAGTTCATTACACTGAACGTTTAACTTGTTGTAGATAAAACGTTCAAGAACTTTGGAGGCTACAGACAACAGCTGACAGGTCTGTAATTCTTAACATCTAACTGAGATCCACTTTTGAAGATGGGCACGATCTTAGCATCAGGGAAGAAATGGTGGTGGACGTCAAGAGAAGAAGTAGATACGCGCAATCAAATTTTGTGCCCTGTGGTATTCCCAGTATAGAGGGGAAAAAGTTGTTACCATTAACAGTGAAAAAACATTTTAAACTCTGAAAAAGGCAAAAGAGTATCACCCCAGAACAAGCTGGCCTTAACGCAAGCAGGGGCAGCCGTTTTTTGGGAATTTGTTTCCCTGTTGTCTGGTGTTTGCTGTTAGCTTGGCCGCTGGATATTAAAACTGTTAACTTAGCAGGATACAGTAGAAGTCAAATAATTATTGGCGTGGAAGAGTGATAAAACTGCTAATTTAAACTGTGAACGGGGTTTTATGACTATATCCTTAGTACACCAAGTGGTGGCACTTCCCCTTATAATGAGTCTCTAACGGTCTTTGAATTATATATTATGTACTTCATACACAACGGTACGGCCTCATATAATTTACACACACGAAAAGCTTATATGAACACAATAAATTTGCTGCCTTCCCCCCAAAAAGTATTATACTTAGTTAACACTAATAGCATCAGCATTGTAAAAAAGTGCTCTCCCTCCCAACCAAAAGAAAAATTGACCTCTGTCGGTGGGACGGACTACAATAGCACCCCTCCCCCCCAAAAAAAAAAAGGTTCTGAAAGGTCATCTTGCACTGCCCCCCCCCCCTCCCCCCTTACGAATCCTAGATTCGTGCCCGGTGTATTACAGGTGTGCCCAGCCAGTGCCCGGGTAGAAAGTCGAACCTAGTGCCGCCCCTGAACGCAAGTCATCCCAATTTATGGAAATTTGAACTAATTTAATAATAAAACACTTCTTTTATTCGTTGCATTTATTTTGGACCGTCAAAGTTATAAACCCATACACAGTGTGATTTGTTGCCTTTCCTTTTTACGCGTAACGAATTCTCACGCATTGCAATCAAAACTTTTTTACACTTTAACTAATTCTGGAAAAATAATATGACAATGAAATAAATTGTGATGTAATTTTGATTATGACTGCTTTTGATAGGTCAATGTAAGACTACAAAACGAATTATCTTGTGGAACCGCGTTACTTGAGTTTTCTTGTTTCACTGATTTAGGAATTTCTTTAAGGAAGTCTTACATCCCGCTATTATGTACTTGTTTGTCTTAATCTGGTCAAGTATTAGTTGAAACGTCAGTTTAAATTTTGTAAGCAAGTTTGCATTTCCTCAAATTATCATGTTATCCTTACAATGAATAAAAATAAAACAAAAACACAATAAGTGAAAACCAGTATGAACCGAACCACAATCTACATTTTATCAGAAACCAGAACGTGGCGGCTCCTTTTACCAGTTTGGTTGTTTGATATGATATCACTCCTTTTTATTTAATTGTGTATTTATTCAACTCCACTACCGTGCAGATGTGTAATAAAGTGCCACGTCAACAAGAAATTGGTTTTCAAATTGGTTGTCAACAAGAAATTCGTCACGCTTTGCTACTACCTTTTGCCTATAGGCCGAATCATTCTCAACTTAGTCACCTCTTTATAGGTTTTTGGTTTTAATATTGTTGTAATTTGTTTTATTTAGTAAGTTTTGGTGTGTTGATATCACTCCTGTGAAGGGCCGAACCACTCTCAACTTGGTGACCTCTTTGCCAGTTTTTTGCTTTGTTTATTTTACTTTGTTTTTACAGTTGGTTTATTTTTCGTGAATTGGACGTGAATATAATTTCTTTGCAACGTTGTTTAAATTTATCGTGATACACTAGTGTGTGTGTAGGCACGCACGTCAGTATACACGTTCTCATTGTCCGAACTTTGGCCGTCCAATGAGAGAAGATGCCGACAATACTAACAATGTATTTTCGTACTTACACGCCCTCCCCATTATGCCCCCAGGCTCCAAACCATAAAAGATACGCAGTTCGTATTGTACTGCACCCATTCGTCCAATTTCATAGCTGGAAGCCTTCCCGTTTTCCCGGTATCGATGAATAACTACCCTACGGGATTTAACATGGGGATGAGCAGACTAGCTACCTAGCTAGCTAACTAGCTAGTAGTAACACATTTTCAACGTTATTGAGGGTCAGATTTAGCATTGAAAGCAGCTTAGCTGGCATTCCTACACGAGTTAATTTTTGTCAGGTAGATCATTGCTCTCGATTTCAACACAATTTAAGTTTTTGTACCGCATTATTATTTTTCCCCACGTACCTGAAATGTGCCCAACTATGCTTCAGGATATGAGACACTGACGCTATGGCGTCGCGCTATAATGGTTTACAACCTCGACAATTAAACTGATGTGATGTTTGTTATGATGTTTGTTGCCTACTTGGCGCGACACACCAGCTTGTGTCTAGATTTGCTAGGCGCAGCAGCATCTCGTGCACCCACATTACACGTGCACCAAGAATGAGGAAAACTGAAGACAAACATTCATTTAATTGTTAGAGCACCGTGCAGTAGTAGTAGGAGGAGTGGCGATCAGCGCAACGTAGGCTAATTATTATTATGGAAGTAATGAATTAGCACTAGAATTTATTTCGGGGAGCCCGGACCCGCAGTCATACATCATACAATCTTTACAGATTCCACAAATTCTCACTACACAACAAGTGGTGCGTGCACTTAAACATTGCACGCACTTGCAAAAATGAACCGGCACAAAACACAAAACCAACCCCTTAATGAGTTATGAGAGTAAGGGGCAACAATGGTCGGAACGAAAGTATGGTAAGTTATAGATATTACGTCTTACATCTTTATTAGATTCTAAGTGGCCTTAAATCCGAACAGTCGGCTAACTTAATTATATCACTAATCACACTAATCTCCCCAGCACCCCAAATTGCAAGACAAATAAACATCAGGAACAGAAAACCAGAAAACGTAAACAGAAAAGGTAAACAGAAAAAGTAAACAGTAAAAGTAAATACGATAAAACCAAATATAATAAGCACCAGTGACACCCCAATGAACCCTCATCTCAAATAGCCCAATTGGATGCATTATGAATGCCACAACTGCGCGGAGAAGACACAAAGACCGAAGCGAAGCGTGTAGGGGGGGGGGGGGGGGTACTCCCGAAGCCCGCACCAAATCATCCTGAAAGTGAAATTTTAGACAGAAAGGACAACCCGTGCAGCATGTGCAGCTTGCAGTAAAACAGAAAATGCTGGACCAATTCAACCGCATCCCCACACACATAGATCGGTGACTGGCACCAACCTAAGCGGCTCGTGCCCTCACGCAGTAACGAGTGACCAATATGCAAACGAGAAACTAAGCGAGCACCACCATATGACAGTTTATCAAGTACTCTAGGACCAACGATAGATGGGTGGATTCCAAAAAGAGCCCTGCCCTTAACAGCAAACTCCAATTCTTGTTTTCACTCCACTCAAACAACTGTTGACACAACTGGTCGCAACTCACGAGGTGTCACAGGGACCAACACCTCATCTACCCCTTTAGAAAAAAGTCTGCTTTTGCCAGCTCTTCAGTCACCTCGTTCCCGAATATTCCAGAATGACCAGCTACCCAACACAAGTTAACAGCAAGAGCTTACTGCCTGGCCCCCAACAATTTCCATCCTTCAAAGATTCAAGGATGGCTAACTGTAAACTTCCTAAAACAAATACGCACTCAAGACTTCAAACGGGATGCAGTGTCAGAAACTATCCAGAACCGCGGTATAGCCAAGTCAATCCCGACATCAAGAGCAACGGAGATCACCACCAACTCTGCAACAAACAAAGGAGGGACCTTCCTTAAGTAACGACTGACATTCAGTCGCAAACGTGGGACAAAAACCTCCCTTCCAGATCTCATAATAGAAAGAGGTGTCACAGAATATACCTGCCAGCGCTTCCCTAGACTGGAAAGGAGCCCACTCCTCAAAAATAATACACAGTACTACACCAGACCCACGGACTAGGTACATTAACAATAGTTGGGACTAAGAAACTACTCACATTGCCCTGCAAAATAATTGCCATACCCAACCCAGCAGCTCCCAATTCAGCACGACCAGTGGACCCAGAAGACAATAATCAGCTAGAATATTCCCCATGAGGTCCTCGCAGTCTCTTGCCAAGTTACACAGACAAAGGTTCACAAGCAATTCCTCTGCTCTCAAATAAGCCGGAATTGTTCCGGCCTCAATCAAGACAGACTGTACTGGCGTAGAAGGCAAGGAACCCGTGACCACACGGAGGCACTCATTAAGTGACACCTGTATACTATGAAAAGCTTTCCTCTAAGTGGCCAGGAACAGGAGATGAAAATCTACACAAGGTCGTACAAATGTCCTATTTTAACAACTGCACACTTAGCCGTCAATCGACCAGAAACGAGAACCTTAAGCATCCTCAACTCGGACTGAATACTTTCCCGAACAACTGTAGTATCTTTAATCCACATCAAAGGTCCAACTAAATGCCCAAATAATGTTGCTTTTTTGACTTCGGATGAGTTAAAGTGGCACTATCATCGATTGAAAGCAGACGAAATCTGACAACATCTAGTGCTATGTAGTACTATCTAGCTCTTGCTTGCACCAAGCGAGGAATGCATAACGGCATTTCTTTTAACGAAACAAACAAGCCACGACATCCTTAGTTATGGCGTTAAAATTAGGTTCGACTTTGTGCACCTGGAAGCAAGCTGTGCAGGTTAACAATAGAACTGCCGCTAGATGGCGCCAGGGTATTTTCGTTCGCCTTTCAATCGGTGATAGTGCTACTTTAAACCTTACCTTAAACATGAAACAAGTTCGTTTTTGTTTTCTAATTCGTGATACTTTTACATACGGTACCAAGTTGGTTTTCCGTACTCGTTGCAAATGGGCTGAATTAACTGAACAAAAAACGGCTTTAAAAAAAAAGCGTTAGAGCTCGTATCCTCATACTCAGTTCACTCGAACGCAACGAATTATAATTTGAACTCCAATTCCAGGGAACAAGGACTGTTTTTGCTCAGTGGTTATGTCAGAAAGTGAACGCAGTTTGCGTTGAAATGTTTAATGTTTGCGTGCGTGTATATGTTTGTGTGCACTTAATTTGGGTGTTAAACAGGCTTTTTTTTTAAATATTTGTCTGTGTTTGTTTTTTCGTGTGAGTGGCTATATGTGTATTTTGTGTGCATTTATAATTTGTGAAACAAGCATACTCCTAATTATGGGAGTTTTTATTGCCTGTTTTTGTGTATGTGTTTTTCAACCTTTGTAGGCGTTTTTGCTGTTTACGACGTCTGCTGGTATGTGTTTTAGATTTTCTTTCTGTTTCATGTGCGTGTGTATGTTGTTTTTTTGTGTGCATATTTTATTTGTGCGAAGTATCCAACCGTTTTGTTTGCTTGATTCGCGATGTACATGAATACGTGTGTGTGTAGGCTGGCATGTCACAATCCTTGTTCCCTGGAATTGGAGTTCAAATTATAGTTCGTTGCATTAGAGTGAACTCTAATCCGTTTTTATTCGTGTACCTTGACAGCTGTCAGTATGGGGATACGAGCTGTAATGCTTTTTTCTAAACAGCAAAGCCGTTTTTGGTTCAGTTAATTTGTTGGCTTTTTTCGCTTCCGTTTTATTGTAATTGCTACGTTCTGGCCTATCATGTGTCCGATATGTCCACTGTACACCCAATTTTGTTTACGAAAAAACGAAACATTAGAAATGCATATTTCTGTTAAGGTTCTGCCAAAGCTTTATCCCATGTTTGTTATTTGATGGCAACACAGTAGCGTGTGTTTAGAGTTAGCATGTATCAGCTGATGGGTAGCTGATTCTGCATTGTTGCAAGCAGATGCAGTATTATGGCAAACAATCGCGAAAACAATTCAACTAGATCCCCGAAGCCTGCATTGAAAAAGTAAATAAATCATTCAGTCATGTCGGCCGTCCAATTTTGAGTTAAGGCCTCAAAATTATAGACTTTGCAACTATGGTTTAAAACTGAAAGATTAAAGCGAAAACCAAGGCCGTTTCATTTTGGTTCTCGACAATGATTGAATATATTTAATGGAGCAGCAGCCAATTCCAATTCACTTTATTGGGGCCTTGGCCCTAGGCCACGAGCCCACTTTAAAACTAAAAACCATAATCACAGCCCAGCCGCAGCCCGAAGCTACCACGACAATGTTACTTTCCCCGTGCCCGAGCATCGATGCATCTTGTTGGAGTGAGCTGCCTCCGCACGGCAACCGGCTGTTTGCCTTCGACGCCAGTACCCGGCCCCGCACTGCACATCGAGGCAGGGGAAGTGCCGCTCCTTATCCGTGCCAGGGAGACCCTGGCTGCCCTGTGTCTCAGGGCTATAGCCCGAGGAGATGCCGATCCTGTGGCTAAACGCCTCACCCGCTATTCTTCTCTGCGTCCTTGGGCTTGTAAGCTTTTAGGGGCGCTGGGTTTGGGTGCTACTCTGCTTCAGTAGCGAGGTTTGGGTGCCTTCCCCGCACCAAGATTAGCGTGTGGAGGACAGCCGTGGTCTTGGTGTGGGGTAGTTCTGCCTCTTTTGGATCGCTCGATAAACTGCAAGACTGACCCCGAATGGGTTGATATCTGTTGTGACGCATCGTTTCACAGTGAAAGGTGGGAGGGAGGGGCCAGAGTGTGTGTCCCTGAGTTCCGCCAGGAATACAGTAATTTTCTCCGGTGCCTCCTATAGGCCTTTGTTAGAGAGTTGGTAGCCGTGTCGATCGCGCTAGATGTGGGGTTGGATCTCCATTTGAGGCAGTTTCGGGTCCTGACAGACTCGGCAGCAGGGATCCGCTTCTTGCCATCGGCTTTTAGGCAGCTGGATGTTAGCCACCCGCTGGCTGTGGAGATCAGCCTGAAATTGGTGAGTGCTGTGTAGCGGGGAAGCAGGGTGTTGGTGGGGTGGGTTCTGAGCCATTTTGGGCACTTCGGGAACGAAGTTGCGGATGGGTTAGCTGGGCAAGGGTTTGCGGAGAGGAGAATGTTGTGACTTTCCCAGTTACTCCAAGGGACTTGCTTCCAGTGCTGAGGTTTGTATCTGTTAGGGACTGGCAGTAGCGTTGAATGGGAAGAATGGGATGGCAGTAGCGTTGGCCAGCCTCTATATGACATCCACCCAACCGCTGCCTCTCCGTGTGGCTTGGATGCTCTCTCCAGGAGGGATGCGGCGCTGGTTTCCAAGCTCAGGACCGGGCACGCACTGCTGAATGCTCACGAGCATCGGCTAGGCATCAGCGTCACTCCAATCTGCAAGTGTGGTACAGAGCCTGAAACAGTGGGGCACTTTCGTTTGGTGTGCCATCATTGGGCGGCCTTCCGGGGCCGGGTTCTGGGGGACTGGGAAGGTGACTTGAAAGAAATTTTGGGCGCCTCCTCGCACAACGCTGGGACATTGTCCACTCTGCGGCAGGTACTGAGGTTTCGTGAACAGACGGGTAGGTTTGGTCGGACTCGGAAGTGACTCAGGGAAGTTCGGGCGAGTACGGGGTAAAATGTAATATAACTGTATGTATGTGTCACTGACTAGGTTAAGTTGTAGGTTAAGGTTTAGGTTAGGATCTTAGCGTAGAGCGTATGACTTATGGTCTGTAGGCTCGTGTAATGAATTAAAAGTAAAAGTATAAAGTGAGCTACAATCTGATCTTGTGCGCCTTGCCAATTGTTCCCCCATTGTTATATGTTGCAGCATTGCATTCTGGGGCACCTCCGCTGCCTGTCCACTTTTTAAAAATTCTCCTGCGTAAACGAACTCTAATAAGCACTGCCTGCCGGGCGTGCTAATTTCGTTCGCTCATTCAGTGCAAGTATTAGTTTTGGAAGTTGGTTTGTCCGCAGCTCTGTATCAGGTCAGCGGCTTTCTCCGTTATTTGTAATGTCAAATGGGCAACGGACATGTTTTAGCTTTAACACGGGAGAGTGACGTGAAACCATTATATAAGGAAAGTGCTTCCTCTTCACGTTTCCTGAAAGTGCGGATGAATAGTTGGCTCACCAGCATTGTTAGCATTTGTTTGATACACCTTGTGAATGGTGTTTGCTGATTGGCACTGTTCTCTAATAACAATCTTTAAAACAACGTAAAACAATAAAACGGATCGTTCAAGGTCCTGGTCCGAATAAAGTACCATTAACTCCCGTACCTCCGGAACCGGACAATCAATTGAAATTTCTATTTCTATAAAGGGCCCATATCCAGAAGTATATATTTTAATGGGTATTATAAGGTGCCTCCTGACAAGGCAAGTCTCACATTGACCCCTGGGAATGCATACAAATTTTAATTTTCAAAGCCAACATTTTGCTCCTTAAAGGGATATATCTCCCAGCGCCATTTTTCTCGATCCTCCACATCAAGTACGGCCCCAAAGGTCTATTTACTTACCGTTAGTATTTCCTTTGCTAAAAAACCCTTTTAAAATGTAGCGCCTAGGAGATTTTCTGTTGAATATTGTTAGCTATATTTAGTGACGGGTCGTCACTAAATGATGCAATGCGCGCGTACAATAATCATGACGTTGCATCACTGTGTGTACATCTACTAATTTTCTAATAATTACCATGAGATTTACAATCTAATAGACTAATGCGGTAAAAATTAAAATTAATTATTCCAATAGATCGCCGAAGCAAAATTATAAGACGCTAGTCTAGAAAATTATAAATTGTGATTTTAAAATACAGGAATCATTCCGGTTTTTGAGGACACGATCAATGGGTTCACGGTGGCTGGACTATTAGGTGCAATGCCAATTGAGACAGTAGCTATGTTTTTCACTGCGATGAACGAAGCTACCGTCTCAGTTGACCTTAGCTGTGGTAAATACGCGGATGTGATCGTCGCGTGGGTGTTGTGAGGCAGGCGGAAGGTTATAAGGCAGGCGGCATGTTGCTTTAATTGTTCACAATGAAATGATGACACATAAAAGGTTAAAAATGCCCAGAAACGGGTCTAGACCCCTCTTGTGCAAAGTTCTAAACCCATTTCTGTCAAACCCATTTTGTCAAATGCAAAAGTTTTGCTCTGAAAATTAAAATTTGTTTGCATTCCCAGGTTATTGTGAGACTTGCCTTGTTGAAGGAGGCACCTTCTAATACCCATTTTCGCCTGCTCACAAATTAAGCTTGCATTTAGATCTTTCAAATTAGCTACGAACCAGCATTCTAGAAAAAATGGTTCAGTCTGTAGAAACCATTGTTTAAACGTGTCCAAAGAAGTCCACCACCATCCCCATCGCCATCACATAGCCTAAGCCAAAAATGAAACTCACGATTCCTGCTCAAGTCCAGATCGCCGAAGTGACAAACCGGAAATTAATAAACGTTCGTACACGTGTTCACCAATCAAACAAAGCTTTTATACTAAATTTGAGTGGAAAATATTAAAAAGCGGCGGAGAAATTAAGCATCGTAATTTCGGCTTTAACATGAGACGCCGAGGTTAAATCATACAGTAAACGCCTTTACTAATTTATTTCTTGAAATGATGTTAAAATTACACGTGCAGCCCAAATGCAACACCAATAGGCTATTGCCGCGTGATCAAGCTATCGTTTTCAGCAGCTTCTGTCGTTGCCAGGGCGACCAACGATAGGTTTTGTGGGTTAAAAGGTACGCAGAGGCGATCGGCTTGGCGTATCTTGTCGAAAAATCCCACTAAATTTTGCAGCTACAAAATTAGGATCTTCCAATGGTGATTCCCCTGCAACCGCCCCACAGTGATCATGGAAAGCATGTTTCTGCTTTCGCCCTTTCCAACTTAGCCAAGCATAAAGAGGTAAGACCACAACAAGACGTCATCAACACCACCGTATGTTCTATTGAAGCGATTGAAGTAGGGTTGTTTGTAATTGCTAATTGAAACAAAAAAACGACAACAGCGTTTAAATAACCATGAATAGTAAATCCAGCCAATCACAGCTTCAAAAATCAAACGATATTCTTCTAACTTTCGTTTGCAGATAATCCGCAGCATCCATTCTTGTCTTTTTCCGAGATTATCACTGCGGTTGAAAAGGATGGTAATCCGAATCTTTCCTGCTGTGTTCATCCAACATGCTGCAGAGGAGTAGATATTGTGAAACTCAACGCTCTGCAATGGAGATTGTGAATGCTTAGTGTGTGGTGTTGCTGCACTGGCATTGATTGGGATGTTGGTATTACGGGTTGGGTTAGATAAATTGACTTAACTCCATTTTCGCCGAGCAGGAGTTGGGTTCCAACACGGATAAGTATGGAAATTAATGGAAACGTTTGTGAAGGGCCTCTAAACTTGAGTAAGCAGAGTTTTAAAAAATGAAAACTTGTTTTCCTGATTGGTAACGTAAGACTGTAGTGCTTTGTGTAGTGTTGACAAGTTGTCAACGTCAAGTGCTACAATGTAAGCGGTAAACTATGGCACTTATGTAATCAAATTGTTATTTACATATTGCCAACTGCAGGCTACAATTTGGGCAGTAAAGTGTGGCGCTTCAATAGTTTGCAAACTGCAGTGCTACAATTTAGTATGGAATTGTATTCTATCACACTAAATGTGATAGAATGTTTAGTAGAATTTAGGTAGTGAACTTTGGGGCTTTGTTATCACTTGTTATTGCCAAATTGCTGCTACAATTTGGGCAGTAAACTGGCACTTTGTAATCAGTTTATTGACGAATTTGTTAATGCTAGCTCTACAATTTAGGCAGTAGACTGGTGATCTGTAATTAATTTTCTAATGACAACATCAGTGGTACATTTAGGCAGTAAACTGGAGCTTTCTAATCAGTTTTAATGGACAAATTTTCAATATCCGTGCTACTATTTAGACAGCAAACTATGGCGCTTTGTAATCAATTTCTTAGTGACATTGTTTACGTCAACGCTACAATTCAGTATGTAACCTGTGGAACTTTGTATACAAGTTGACAAATTGTCAAACATCAGGGCTACAATTTAGGTAGTAAACTGTGACACTTGGCTAATCAATTTGCTAATTGACTCATCCCGAGGAAACATTGACTTAGTTCCTCGTTTGCATACACAAGCAACTCTTAGGTTGGCCCGTCGTCCAGTTTTGCAGAAAATAATTATTACAAGCTTCAATTTCGGCACTACAGCTTTGTAATAAATTTGTGACTGCCATTGTCTGCATCAGCACTATGCAATTTAGGTAGTTAACTGTGACATTTTCTAATCAATTTGTTATTGACTAATGGTCACCATCAGGGCTACAATTTAGGCAAACTCCTCAGAAACATTAGCTCAGTAGTGCATCAGGATGAAATTTTATGAGGGACGATTCTAGTTCAGCTTTACTTTGTTCCATATTATGTTTTCAGAAAACTGACTGTATGACGCCACGTTTTCTTCCACTACGAGTGCAAAAAATCCGTAAACATCCCATTCGTAAACACTAACAGTAACTTGACAGTAACAGTCTATACAAGTGTGATATCAACATGTGTTTGCGCTCGCAGTGCAAGGAAACGAGTCGCCATCCAGTCAGTTTTTTGAAAACATAATGTGGAACAAACTATAGTGTTCACTATGTCAATAGCGGTTCCAGTTTGAGGGGAGGAAGGGGTGAAGGAGTCGGTCCTTGTAGGTGATAGTTTTAATGATTTTGGATCATTTGACGATATCTGCAATGCTCTTTTTTTCCTTAACCCGTAAACGAAGTAGGCTTTTCTTTAAACCACCAATCTCACTGTTCACAAAAAATTTCTAGGCGTAACACAGTAATGTAGGCCTATTTTATTTATCATTTGGGTACTACGCAGGAACATCCGTAGATTTTTCTTCTGGCTTCTGCTCTCATTTTCTGCTTTTCTCCTATTGTATCATAAAATTTGGAAACATTTTGAAAACAAGATGGTAAAAAGTTAACAGAATTTTTATTACATAGGCTACTTTTTTTAACTATTCTTCAGCAATTTCAAATTGTTAGAATCGGAGTCAGTGAAATCACGACTTTTCAATACAGCTTCTCCAACTATAGTTAGGGTTGAATCGGTTTATTAAAGGTTTTAGGAGGAGGGCTATTGCTCCCACCGTTCCCCTGTGGATCCGCACCTTCATTAGTTTTTAGTTCCTCTTTTGCTTATTCTAGCAACTCTTATGTCAGTTTATCAGGAAAAAGTATTACAAGCTTCAATTCATAAAATCCCATAGTGTCCAGTTCGAACTAATATAAGTTGTGTGTAGCGGTTGTTTCCTTACATGGCCCAATTTTCAAAACTTTAACAATAAGACTATACACATAATAATGCAGTTAAAGGGACAGTAGCGGCTTGGCCTTTTTTTTATTAAATTTCCTCGTTCTACCGGATGTAGTTTTTAAAGAAATCATCTGACAATTTCAGTGTTAAATGTAGCACATACCTCATTTTTATCATTTCTTATCGTGGCGGTCACGATATTAGAAAACTCGCGCCAAGGCGCGTACTATCAACCTTGCTTTCAACCATGGAACTCGTATAGTATACAAGTCCATGATTAAACGGTGCGTGCCTGAAGACATAACAGCAAGAAGCCGTGACGTACAAGTACTGTCACAGCTTGTGGGAAGTCACGTGACCGCAAGCTCACATGTACCAAGGTCGAGTGAGGTATTAGTGAGAGCTGAGGTATACTATCGTTCGGACGAACGAACGGACGAAGAAATGGTTAACATTTCTTCTCGACTGTTGAATTGCTTACTATTGAAACATGGGACGTTTTAAATTGAGCGTTGTAGAGTGCTCCTTCGTTGCAACTATGTAATGAACCGGAAAGGTGGCGACAGGAAGAAGCACGACTTGTTAGTTTAAATATATTTCTTATTTAGACTCACAAAACTGTACTCGTATTTGTGAAAAAGTTTCAAGTTTACTGTTTTTATAACCCAATTTTTTGACGGAGTACTCTTTTAAGTTTAGGCGGGGGGGGGGGGCAGATAACGGCCCAAGATGAACTTCTTGCTTATACTGACAGTATATTTTTTCCTGCAAACAAGTAGAATCTAAAAATATTACCGTCTAGCGCCCGCCAGCTTTTATTTCATTGCTAGGCCTGTATGATAATGGTACTGACAGTATTTTTTTTAGTGCAAACAATATAGCATTATCAACTAAAAGATTAGTTTCTATCCCCCCCGCCCCAAGCCCCACGGTATTTTTTTCTTTTAGCCACCGCAATTAGCAGAAGTTTCAATATTACAGTTGTAGTACGTGAACTTTTTTGGCGGGAGGAGGGAGCTTGGAGGATTTCTTCGGTTTCTTCGGCTGTGGCCGACGAGGTGGGGGAACTTCGTGATAACACTCACAGTATTTTTTAACGCAAACATGTACTGTAC